>JAKSZP010004652.1:0-39503 GCA_022478985.1 Massospora cicadina
CAGCTTATCACTACCCCAATTGACCACTATTTAATCATTTGCATAGCACTGAGAAAATTGTTGGTCAATTTTCCTCCTTTTCCTTCAATAAAATTTTGCCAAAAAATCTAACAATTTTTTATTATCTTTTCTGACCGCATCCCTGATGGCATTTCCCTGGTGGCTCGTCAGTCCATATACCGGATGGGCTCTACCAGTACTCTTGGTCACTATGGCCCCCTCCATCGCTGATTGGGTTCAGCGAGTTTGATATTTTTGGCTCTTCAGCCCCATTATCACTAACTTCCAGCAGCAATACATGGGGATCTTGTGGCCGTATGTCCACCAATTGCAAGAGAGAATCCATCTCCTTGTCACCCCAGTTTAAATGGCCCCATATGCTGAGGACCTCATTGAAACTATTTCAGTAATCTCACCCCCTGCAGCAAGACCCTCTGGGTCAGGAGTGGGTTCAGTGTGGTTCGTTGTTGGGAAATACTCACTATTGGGCTACACCAACAGTTTGTCATTTCCCAATGCCTGACTCCATATCAAGTCATTTGGTCGGGAATGCCTCTGGCATTCTGGCTTGCTTTTTGGGTGCTTATGCATCCCAACTGGCAGGCCAGTCTAAACTTCTTCTCCCTTTTTCATGACACATACTGGCAGATAGAATAGATCATGTAATTTTCATCATGTCGCTGAGGCTCAAATTGAAACTCTTTTTTCCATAAATCAATTCTAAGTCCACATCCTTTAACGCTTGAGAGTTTCACAAGTTACTTAACATTATGCCAGCAAAACTAAACCCATGCTGAAAGAGTTTCTCAATTAGAAATTAGTTTAGATAACTTTTTGATTTAAAGGATTTGGACTAGCTCAAATTGCAGGTTGCAATCCCAGGTGTTGCATGGCTGGCTCACTGATGGCCCACTTGGCTGGGGTACAGTAGTCAATTAAATTTTTTTCTTTAGGGTTTATTCTTGAGTTGCTTACATACCACCAAGATAAACAACATCCTTGAGGGGTTCTTTTATTA
This sequence comes from Massospora cicadina, assembly GCA_022478985.1. Taxonomy (NCBI): domain Eukaryota; kingdom Fungi; phylum Entomophthoromycota; class Entomophthoromycetes; order Entomophthorales; family Entomophthoraceae; genus Massospora; species Massospora cicadina. The sequence goes on from JAKSZP010004652.1 coordinate 1,019, forward strand.
AAACCAGCAATGATAAATAAACTTAAATTTTAGCAAAGTTTTTTAATTTATGTATATTTATATTCAAGTATTAGTAGGTTTAGTGAGGGGCAGCGCAATAGAGATGATAGAATTCCAAAATTGGGTGTGATTCAAATGCAGTCCCATTATTTAAATCAAACCTTGGAGTCAGCATATTTGAATAGCTTAGGTGTAAAAGTCTAATCAATTTTAGGATCAATGGATAGCCAAAAACTAAACATATCCTATTGTTTGACTTAAGTAAATAAATGATTTAGTTATTCCCTGAATGTAAAATTGGAAAGCACCTTTGCATTAATGGAATTCCCTTAGTTGTAAGGAGATTGATGTAACTCTTCCGTTCCCAGTGAGGTGGTGTGAGATGCACAGACACACCGCCATGGAACTAGTCATTAGGATAATGGCAAACAGGGCACCGCAAAAGATGCCAGAGACAAATTAACCTAGCCCAAGGGTGGATAACGTGGTATAGATGTCATGGTTACATGACATAATTGTGGGACTGACTGCAGGGACAAAGATGGTCATCAGGAGGCCAGAAAAGGTCAAGTTAAAAGGCCTTCCTGACTTGAAACATACCCTGAACCAACGCTGGGTACAGGCAAGGTATGCCTAGGTTTGTCCTGGGTATGTGCGTGATGCTTGCCTAGGCATTTCAGCCAGGGTATTAAAGTGCACCATCTATACCCTCAACTCTGACAGTTTATTATAATTAATTGAGGAGCAGGGATTTGAGACCCGTTACATTTTTAAAATTTTAAAGTCAGGATGAGCCAGTTTTGAAATCTATAAAATGAGTTCAGACTATCTCAAGTTATAGGACTCTAGCTGATAATAGCATGCGCCTATTGGTTTGCCTAGGCTTAGCACCACTTCTGCCAATTGACAGCTCTCCCCCAGTGATTAAATATGTTTCTGAGAGACCAAATTTCCTCATTGGTCATCTGGTTTATTAAAACCATCATTTGTTTTTAAGTATTTTATGTGCACTTGTTTAGCTTTTTATGCCAATTTTCCTCAAATCCAATTTATTTTAAGTGAGTGCCCTCCTTGCTTAGAGCTCTCTTTGCACCATTCTCTTAGGCGGTACTTTATTTAACCTTTACTTGGCGAAGTGTTCCTCTGTAGGGGGGTGGGGCCTCACCCACCCCCACTACTGGAATAAGAACGTTACAGACACGCTCTTAACAATAGAGTAGTTGGTAACAAGTATATAGTAACACTTGGGTGAACCCCACGGGGGAGCCCCTAACCAAGCTGAGATCTGTGCTGGAGGGTTTGGGTGCCTTAGTCTGGAGGGGACCAAGGGGGACCAACGGTGCACTTGATATTGTAGATAATTTTGTGAAAATAGAATGGCCAAAATTGGTAAAGACCTCCCCAAGGAGGTTTTCACACAGGTTTGCCCCAGTAACCATAAATTTGAAAAACGTAAATTAACGGGGAATTTTACTAAATTAAGATGAACAACAAAGAAAGTTGGTCCTGAGAACCATACTTTAAAGATTGGTGTATCCCCCTTTAGGTTGGGACCACATAGTGCTAAAAAAGAACAATACTTTAAACAAGGTGAGGATAGTCATAAATTGGGGAAAATGGTTCCAAGCCTAAACAAACCAATAGTCACACCCCACCATTGGCCAGGGTACTATAGCTCAAGGTTGAATGACCTCAAGTAATTGATTGCTAGCTAAGATGTCCTAATTGTAAGTATTGAAACTTGAATGGTTTCAAACCCCCGTTCTCTGAGCAACAAAACCTTCATTGTTAAGAATATAACTAGTCCATTTTAACGCCACTGCCATAAATCAGGTCTGGGCATCATGCACTTCACCTGGTTCACACCTGGGCATATCTTGCCTGCACCCAACGTTGGCTCAAGGTGTGCCTTAAGTCAAGGAGGTCCTGTAGCTTGACCTTTTTTGACTCTTGACGTTCAGCCTTATCTTGGCAGTTGGTTCCCACATTGATGTCAGATAACCATGACATTAGGTCTCAGCAGTAGGTAATTTATAACGAGCAAAACCATTTGTTACACATATAGGCTATCAGTCATCTGGTTATATAATTTACTGGCCTTGAAGGAGAATCTAGGGTTATTGTGAGGGTTCTCAACACCATTACTTTACCAGTTTATTAGCTTTATAACAAAGGTGATGGTGCTTCAGCTGCTCTCAACATTGGGATACTCTAATTAGGGCTCATATTAGGAAAATACACTTAATGATGACATTTTATCTAGTGATGCAAAGACATTTCCTATGACAAGTCAACGCTGGTCTGCCAGTCAGTTGGTTATAGTAGTTTTTTATATCAGTTAATAATAACAATAATCATAGATATTTTTAGGTTGATTCTTTATTTTTGGCCAATGTTTAATTTTTAACATCTACCCCTTTGATCAAGCATAGGTGATCAAAAAATCTGAAAAATAGACTAGGGTGGAACTAGGTGATTAAATCTGAGTGGACGTCAGGCTGTTGTTTCTAAAAATATCTTTAGATACTTAGCATGCACCCAAATTATGATATGTCCACCCAAGGGATTTTCAGGGTGTACGCATCTGTTGATGTTTTACTTAAGTCACTAAAGGGTCCCTTCCAGAAAAACTCTAATTTGTTAGTCCTTCCAGATCCATGTTATTGTAGTATAGCACCAGCTCCCCCATGTCAAAGCTGAATAATCTATATTAAACTTTGTTATCACAATATCTGCTCCTTATATTCCTTACCAGCACATTGAAGTATGCTTTTCTATACAGCTGGAATAGGTTCCATGTGAAATTTCTAAGTATTGATTTTTTAGTCTCATAACTCTTTAATGAAATAGCAATAATTAGATTATAGGTAATTCAGGATACTTCCCATATAGCAGATGGAATGGTAATCTCCCTATAGACAAGTAAGAACATATATAATAAATGATGGTGGAGGAGAGAAGATGGTTCACCTGGACAATTTGTTAAGATAAATTATAAAAGTTGCCTATGAGGGTTCCATATACCCTTTTTTATGGTGCCATTGGTCTTAGGCTATATGGGGACAACAGGACCCTTCAAATCCCCATTAGATCGTTATGTTTTTAGAATTAGATAGAGTGAAAAAGTCCCTGCTATTCTTTAGATAAGCTGTGGGTATCTGTACTAATAGATAATACTCTAAGAAGAATTTGTCCACCCTCATGGCATCTAGGTCCTTAACTAGTTTAGATTCCACCACCTAATTGTTTAGTTAATTGCTGCCATTAAGTTTAAATTGGCCATATCTATTTGTAAGGAAACTGTAAGAAAATCACTTTTACAAACAGTGGGCTCCTCTTTTGTGCCAGGCTAACCAGTATGGAGACTGGCTGATCATTTCTGTTTTGCATTAATTGGCATACCAACCCCCTACAAGTCCACGTCCAACCCACCTGTCATATTCTGGTGGTGGCCCAAAAATAAACCCTTTGACTACCAACAGATTGGGCCAATTATCCTTTCAATGCTTGAGCTAATACTTTATTTCTATACTTAAAACCTATTGCAATTGTTGCAGATTTGTCGCACCACAAAATTGATAAATCCTTGACCTCTGGTAGAATTGAGGAAATACTGATTGAAGTGCAAGAATTACAAAACCAAGATGAGTTTAGCTCCAAAAATGGTAATATTCGTTTTAGTAGCATTGAGAAGGAACAGAAAGATTTAGGTGCTGAACGGTGCACTGAAAAGGAAAACAATTGAAACAAAAGAAAAACAATGCCATTAAAAAATAAGGAAATTAAGTCCACTGATGGTAATGAAGATTTGGACTCCACTAAAGCGCACAGGGGCCATAGAACCAACGATCATGATACCAAAGGTTCCACACATCGCTGCAGTGCATGAATTCAGGAACTTGAGAAAATGAATGCTCAAGAGAGAAATTCAATGGAAGAAAAGACGGTTCTGAGGTTCCTGAAGAAGATACAATTTCTTCCTAATCCACTATTCAATTATCCACTCAATTTATTTTACATCCTGATTCTTTAGTATTTAGTATAAAAATACTAAGTTATTATCTTAAATAAACAGTCTATTTCACATAATCTTAAGTTTGTCCTTTATTTGGTTTAAAACCTAAATTAGTGAAAAGTAGTGGCTGCAAGTAACCAGTCTTGAGTGCACTACAGTTGAAGACACTCGTTTTGAGAAAGACTACTTGTAAGGTTAGGCTTGCAAGGAAAAAGGTTGAGATAAGCTCCGTTGGGTCAAGAGAAGATTCCAACGTACACAGGATATATCATAAAGAAGACGCACAGTTGGTGTGCAAGTGTCAATTTTACAGCTCTTTCAGGAAGTTTAAGATGAGTTGGTTAGTATCAATTCTGTGCAACCAATTACCCCTTTCGACGCCCCAAGTACAGATTCTCCAGAGTTAAGCAAGCAGAACCCAGGGCGGCGAGACTGGTGCTCACTACAGGGGTGACGCCAACCACACAGTTGAGAAGAGTGAGTTTAGGGCAAATGGAAATGCTTAGTATTGAGACCATGGAGGTATACTATAGTGAAGCAGCAGCAGGAAGCCTATCCCCAAATGAAAAAGAGTTGATCGAGGGAAGTCTGAAAGTATTGAAAAAGAAGTAGTAAAGTTGAGGTTGTACCTAGATCAGGTTTCAGACACTGCTCAATGGGCTTGAGTGGCTACTACCCTAGTGTTAGGGCACATACCAGTGACTAAAAGAGTTGAAACTGATCTGAAGGGACTTGAGGAACGGGTCCAACACCTTGAAGCAGAGAATAGAATAAATGTACAAACATTGAAGGAGTATGGTGAACATTTAGACCACCATGAGACTATTTTTGCTGACATCAATCAAAACTTGGAGGAAATTAAGGATCAACTTCAAGTAAAACCGCAGCCTTCTCTAAGCCCTTTTCTGGACACCTCACGTTTGGAAATGTCAGTGTTAGCTGCACAGGGAGCAACAACTCCACGACATCAGAAAAGTGCTCCAGTAGAGGAAGATCCAAACTATAAACCCTATTTCAAAACCATGTTCACTCCTGGCGAGGGAACAATAGCTGGGTTTTTACAAATGTACAAGAACAGCATGAACGGCGCTAATGACAATCAGAAGGCTCTTCACATCCAAGGCTGAATGAGCCGTGAAGCGCAAGAAACTACTCAGCGCTAGTTTATGCCTTGGTTTGACCTGGACCGAGGTCAAGGAAATACTGTTATCAGAATTTGGTAGCGCACAGGTTGTTGAGAATATGAAGCAGGAGTTCATATTGATGAAGATGGGCAAGACAGAGATAGTTGCAAATTATGCCACCTGATACTACCTTTGAGCACAACAACTATAGACCACAGCAACCTTAGACTTGCCTACCGCGAAGACTGTCCTACTCAGTTCCTTGGAAGCACATACAGCCCTCAAGATGCACATGACGCTTGCAGTTAAAACGGCTGGATCTCTCAAGTCCATCAAAGAAGCATTACTTGATGTGCAAGGAACTTATAAGATCGAGAACAAACCAATGACTCAACTAACACGCAGAGTTGGAAAAGCGGTGTACGCTACACAGGACAAGAGTGACAAGCCAAAAGACAAGATCCTTAAACCAGTTTCATGGTATCAGCGCAAGGAGTTCACGTGCCACAAATGTCACAAACCTAGTCACTAAGGCGATCTTGTCTGATGAAAGGTGATGAAGAAAAACCCTCTTTACCAAAAGAGGAAAGCCCTGGAACCTTAAATTGGGTGAACCTACACGTGGAAGGAGAGGACGATCATCAAGATGAATACTTGATGGATGCTAGTTACCATGTCTTAGGAGCCCCCAGTACTGTATCTGTACCTTCACGATTATGGGTACATGGCTCCACTGATGAGGGGTTGAACTCTACATACTTAGCTCAAGCAATGAGCCCCACTAATGTAGTCAATAGTCTAGAAGAAGACGAACAACTTTTACTGGACACCTTCAGGAATAATGAGAAGACTACTACTTTGAATGCCGAATTAACGTCCAATACACCCAAGCAATTAGAGGAATTTGAAAAGTCAGCTGGCGACGTGCTGTCAACTGGGAATACATTTGGGAAGAGTTTAACCAAAGTCAAAAGTTATGATACAGCGTGTGTGTACTGGCAGTCCTCAATACTGGTGCCCCAGTCAATATCTTGTCCTCAAAATTGATGAAGAAGCTAAAATTTATGCTAGCCATTGACTACCATGCGAGATATCGGACACCAGGACCTGACACCACACGTGCGTTAGGGGCTTACTCTGCCTTACCCCTACGCTTTGGACGCATGGTACTCACTGCCCCTGCTGTGGTATTAGACAACGACCACTACGACTTCCTTATTGGCACACAATTTTTATTGGAGTTTGGAGCAAAGATTGACTTTGTTAACAGCACTGTGAGTTTTCTAAACTACCAGATGCCCTTGTGTTTAAGGATAAAGACCTGAAATCAAGGAAGCAGCGGACATGTCTGGTTGAAACTGAGCAATCAATCTACCCGGTGCACTACATACTTCGCATAAAAGGTGTGAAACAACTACCTGCTTCAGTGTGCACTGAAGACGGGCTACCCTTGAGTGCCAATGAGGCAATGGAGATTCGACCAGGAGAACAAAGAGTCAGGCACACTGTCATAAGTGTAAAGATCCCCCAGAACACCGTACTTGAAATATACCCCCAATAAGGAGTACAAAAACAGGAGCCATGAGTGCTACCTGGATTCTTTTTGTCTCTATTCATGAGGATGAAGTAACTATCCTCCTGGAAAAATCACCACTCAACCTATCCAAATTGAGAAAGGACAAGTTATGGCATGCGCAAAGCTAACCAATTGTGATACCATCGAGTCAGTCACACTGTTGGAGGATTAGACTAATTGGGACTTGCTGACGTGACAGAGGAAGAACAAAAAGAGCTGGATGATTTATTGGAAGAGTTTGAAGATATTTTCAGCCAAGGACCAAACGATTATGGTCTGTGTAAAGGAGGGATACACCATATGGATACAGGGTCAGCTATAGCTTTCAAATTGAAGCCTTACTGCTGATCATAGAAAGAAGAGGAGGTCATCACTAAGGAGCTTCAACAACTTACAGACGCTGGCTTGTTGAGGCCCTCAAAGATTCCATGAGCATCGCCACTCCTGTTGGTGCGCAAGAAAGATGGCTTGCACAGGAAGGTTATGGACTACCATCGCTTGAATGAGATTATGAAAAAAGATTCTTACCCTTTCCCAAGAATTGACGACGTCTTGAAACGGTTGGCGGTTCAAAGTATTTTTCTACAATGGACCTGGTCAGTGGGTATTGGAAGATGGAGCTTTCACCTGAAGATCAGGAAAAGTGCGCCTTGATCAGCAGCCAAGGATTGTTTGAACCAACCAGGATGCCACAAGGGCTGTGCAATACCCTGGAAACCTTTCAACGCGCCATGGACCGAATATTTGGAGAACTGAAGATGACGAGTGTTCTAATCTATCTGGATGATATAACTGTACTTAGTAGAACTTTCAGAGAGCATATTGAGCACCTTTGAGAGGTGTTCACGTGGTTGAAGAAATCAAATCTTAAACTGAAATGGAGCAAGTGCATCTTTCTCAAGAAGCAACTCAAGTTTTTGGGACATGAGATCAGTGCACAGGGGATACGACCTCAAGAAGGGAAGCTTAAGGCAATAACCTAAATGGAGCGTCCAAAGAGTATGAGGGATGTTCAGGTGTTCCTGGGAATGATCGGCTACTATAGAAAGTTCATCCCACGGTTTGCAGGCTTGGCTACTCTCCTAACATACCTGCTGAACAAGGACTCTAAGTTTGAGTGGGGACTAGAGTAAAACCGAGCCTTTGAGGATCTGAAAAGAAGTTGGTAGAGGCGCCAATCCTAACATACCCAGACTTCAACAAGACTTTCTACCTATACATTAATGCCAGAGATGTAGGACTCAGTGCAATACTAGCACAACTAGACGAAGAGAGATTGACCATCTCATCGAATAATATTCCAAGGTCTTTACCAAAGTGGAAAGAAACTACACTGTTACAGAGCGTGAATGTCTTGCAGTGATCAAAGCGGTGAAGCATTTACGTCCATACCTATATGGAGTTCACTTCAAAGTCATAACCGACCATGCATCCTTACGCTGAATCAGGAACATGAAGGATCCTGATGGGAGAATAACCAGATGGGATGTTCAGCTTCAAGGAAATGACTTTGAAATTATACACAGGGCTGGAAGCAACCACTTAAATGCAGATGGGTGCTCAAGGTTGCCTGTGTTTCATTTGCATGTGCATGAGAGTGATTGACTTTATGACCTAATTAAATTACCTGAAGAGGAATGGTAAGAAGAAACCGAAGAATTCAAGTCAAATTTAAGAAAATGTTAAAAGGACACGCAAAGAGTAGATGGAAAACTTCAAAAGTTCATTAAGGGGAAATGGTATCCATATGTGCGCCCTAGCAATCTAATGGAAGTAGTGATGGAGGCACACAAACACGTGGGACATGGAAGATTTTAGAAGACCCTAGCTTATCTCAAGGACCGGTTCTATTAGGAGGCTATGACTGATGAGGTGCACCAAGCCTTGGAGATGTGTATACCATGTGAAAGCTTTAGACCATTGAAAAAAGAAGTTTAAGTTTACACCAATCCCACCATCCACGCCTTTTCACAATGTATCTATCAATGTGGTAGGACCACTATCAACTGCCTCAAGTGGGAACAAGTTTGTAATAGTAGCAATTGACCACTTCACAAAGTGGATTGAGGCAGCGGCAATCAAGACATACACTGCAGGGACCACCACCCGATTCCTCTACAATCAGATTATCACAAGACATGGTTGTCCCCAGATCTTGAATAGGATAATGGAATAACTTAATCTCTGAAGTAGCGAGAAGACTTATGGACTTGGTAGGGGTGAAACAATTGTTCACTACCCCCTATACACCATCATCAAACGGAAGTGTGGAACGAGTAAATGGGACGTTAGCTGGGATCCTCAAGAAGATAGCAGTTAACTACAAGTCAAAGTGGGATATCCTCTTACCATATGCACTGTTTGCTTACCAACTTAGCCACCACAGAGTTATTAGGATGTCTCCATTCAAGGCGATCTATGGATGAGAAGCTGCCTTACCTACCCTGTTGGCTCGAATATTTGCTGCAGATCAAAAGAGTTTACCCCCTGGGAACTATCAGCATGAGTTGGCTGATGAGCTCATATGCATACAACTAGAAGCTGGAATGAACATTGAGCACAGTATCTCAAAAGGGCAGAAAGACAGTCAGAGACGTACCAAACTGCTAGAATTTGTAATCAATGATAAAGTATTGTTTTACCACATCTGTGGAAGCCATCCTGAGAAGCTTCAAGCCATTTGGATTGGACCATCAACTGTACTGGCTGAGAGGGGCCATGAATACTCCATCTGAGATGATGCCACCAACATTGTGTTCAACAGAGTCCACGCTAGATACCTCAGATCCTACCCTCGATTTCATCTTGGAAGGGGCGGTGGCACAGATTTGGTGCACCACGAAATTGGTAAATCCTTGACCTCTGGTAGAATTGAGGAAATACCAATCGAAACACAAGAATTATTAAACCAAGATGAGTTTATCTCCAAAAATGGTAATATTCGTTTGAGTAACATTGAGAAGGAACAGAACTATTTAGGTGCTGGATGGTGCACCAAAAAGGAAAACAATTGAAACAAAAAAAACAATGCCATCAAGAAATCAGAAAATTAAGTCCACTGATGGTAATGAAGATTTAGTCTCCACCAAAGCGCACAGGAGCCATAGAACCAACGATCCTGATACCAAAGACTCCACACATCTCTTTAGTGCATGAATTCAGGAATTTGAGAAAATGAATGCTCAAGAGAGAAATCAATGGAAGAAAAGACAATTCTGAGGTTCCTGAAGAAGATACAATATCTTCCCAATCCACTATTCAATTATCCACTCAATTTATTTTACATCCTAATTCTTTAGTATTTAGTATAAAAATACTAAGTTATTATCTTAAATAAACAGTCTATTTCACATAATCTTAAATTTTTCCTTTATTTGGTTTTAAATTTAACTTAGTGAAGAGTAGTGGCTGCAAGTAACCAGTCTTGAGTGCACTACAGTTGAAGACACTCGTTTTGATAAGGACTCCTTGTAAGGTTAGACTTGCAAGGAAAAAGGTTGAGATAAGCTCCGTTGGGTCAAGAGAAGATTCCAACGTACACAGGATATATCATAAAGAAGACGCACAGTTGGTGTGTGAGTGTCAAGTTTACAGCTCTCTCAGGAAGTTTAAGCTGAGTTGGTTAGTGTCAAATCTGTGCAACCAATTATCCCTATTGACATTCCAAGTTCAAAATCTCTAGAGTTAAACGAGCAGAACCCAGGGCAGCAAGAGCAACTAAATGGCTCAGGCTGACTATATTAACGTCAATCCAATTCAAATATTCTATCAAAAGCTTAGGCTAAATAAACTCACAGATTCAGGTCAATTATCACTGCACCAAATCTTGGCAATTAGTCTAAACAAATTAGGACCAATATCATCAATCAGCATAAAAAACATTTGGGGATCGACCTGAAGATAACGTCTACAAATTCCATGGACAAATAGATGTTAAATGTAATCGATTTCCTGCCTTAGGGCAAAATTTTTATGCTGAATTTGTAATTGGCATGATAGCACTTGCACATGGACTGCCTGAATGGGAGTACCTAGTGCTATAGAGAGAGGCCTGCTAATGTCCCAATTAGTGATGCATCATTTACTTCAATCAATGCAAAAATTTTACAGAAGATGTATTTCGTCAGCAGTAAGGCAAAACTCAAATCAAGAGGATCCTAGGACAATTTTGCACATTCTTATTGCGGTTTTTGTCCCTTAAATCTCCCCAATTTTGAGAGAAATTAGCCATTAATAAACCTAGCAATAGGTATTAGTCATATTATTTTAATGGCAAACTGAGATGGAGAATAATATATGTTGAAATTGTATGCACAAATGTGGCCAGGAGATGCCCTTGAGGTATAAATACCGGCACCTGGCCTAATGATGATCATCAAATAATATCATCTAATTAAGATATTTTATCTTTTTTCCCTGGTTTTTATCAGAATCTCTCCTTTAAAGAGTGTCAGCAAGCTGGAATCATGGAATCCACAGCTTATAACTATACAAGCCTTGATTGAAGTTCCCAATTATGAAGGGAAAATTGAGCCCAATATCAACCAGAAGAGTCAGGTTTATTTAGAATGCCAAGTGAGTTTCCAAATGGTCTAATCAAAATAAGCTACAGGTGAAATTGAGGACCATTTGGCTGAACTTCAGACTGGTTAAGCATGCAGGATTTTAATTATCAAGCAAGCGATCCTGATTTAATACTACCAACCCAGCATACCAATGACTTCACCTTAGCCCCATGGCCCCTCATGGGTGTGCCCCAGCAAGTCCATCCCCCATCCTGGGCAGCTATGGCACTCCCATGCTGCACCACCCTCATGGCTGGCAGCCATCATCATATCATCATTGGTGGCCAGTTGGCCAGGTTCCTGTTGGTTCCTCATAGGCTGAGGCATGGGAGCTGGAAGCATTGGACACTCCAGGCACATCACCCCACACCTACTTTAAAGATCTCCAGTCCCACCTTTTCCTAATCTAGCAGACTAACTACTAATAACTAAAATAAGATTGGAGAAAGAGATAACTTTATTGAAAGGGAATGACGACTATTCAAACCCTTGGGTACTGCGCCTATTCACAACCCATTGGTCATCAAACCAGAATTCTATCCAACTGTCAGTCATCCATAGTACCAATTCCCTTCCAATCCGCTCATCCTGCTTACAAATATTATGTTAACTCATCCTCAGCACAAGTTGCCAGTCAATCATATATATTTTAAATTTTAAATTTTAAATTTTAAATTTATTGCGGGGAAGGCTGACCATGGGATGGACACTTCCAAATATGACTCAGACGAGACAAAACTTAATACCAGGTGAGGCACCCCAGAGAAGCGATGCTATCTCTTGTTGCCAGCGGGAACGCCACTTATGGGAAGGGGAGGGAGCGTGTGTAGGGGCGTAGTCACTATTGAGCACGTGTGGAGGAAGGGGTCTGATTTGATGAATCAGACTGGGAACCAGGAGGAGACCAGCTGCCGGCGACGTGGTGGGAGATATCCAAACATCCACGCTTGAAAGTGATCCACCAAATGAGACCGGAATCTGTGGACAGCTTCAGGGAGGGTGGGGATGGATCCGGCGATGGCATCCAAGACAATCGTGTGGATAGTCCACATGGCGATTGCAACCACCAGAGCACGGAGGGAGGGTGGGAGGGGAGGCCATTGATGAAGCAAACATATCTCTTGACAGACTGAAGGGATGTGTTTGATCCTGGCCTAGCAGACGTTGGACTTCGCGCCATATTACTTTAGAGGTGGGGCACTTCTCCAGGCGGTGAAACAGCGTTCCGTACTGGCCACACACGACACAGGATGAGTGTAAAGCATTAGAGCGCTCAGCTGTACGATACACCCGCCTCAGGCAGCGCCACACATGAGAGCGGACTTGAGGCTGCAACAGAGGATGGTGTGCGTATTTCCAGATAGTCTTTTGGGTCTCAGTGGAATAAGGGATGTCCATCATGTCCAGGTAGTCCACCCTGGATAGGACTTGGGGTCGAATGGGGATCACGCCATCATGGATGGGTAGCCCCTGTACCTCTTGTGTGAACTGAGGAGAGGGGCGGCCTCTTCGGGTTGTATGTCCACTAATACGAATTCTCCACTCTGCGCTTCGCATGGAGAGTAGGATTCGTTTGTAGTGGGTTTTGGTCCCGTGAGGACCTGTGGCTGATGTGTGTGATGCGAGGTATTTCATCAGGGAGTGGGGGTTTGATGGATTGTTGAGGCCCAAGGCATGGGAGAAGTTGGAGTGGGCTGCGCGGGACCAGTGTTGGGATGGGAGTGTAGGAGCAGTGACGGCCACAATCCAGGTGCCTAGGATCTTGGCGGCATGGGCTTTGAAGTCAAGTAGGCCCATGCCACCATGATGATGAGGGCCAAACATGACCTCTAGCCGTACTGGTGGAGGGCGGCCTGACCAAAGCCAACCTTGTAGCAAAGCATACAGGGATTTGAAGAAGCTTGGGGAGAAGGGGATGGCGTGGGCTCCAAACCAGACTTTGGATAGGAGCATAGAGTTGGCAAGAACAACCCTGCCAGTGAGGGTAGTAGGGTGGACTCTGAGAGAGGCGATTTGCTTCGTCACGTTGTCCAGTATATGGCCCTCCATTACTGCTGACGCGTATCCTCCTGCCTCCAACCACACGCCCAGATGGTGTACCGGTCCTATGGTAGGTCGCGGCACAAAGGGGAGCGCCAGTGGAGCGGTGTGTTTTGAGTTAGTGAGGCGTGGACTTGGGCGAGCAGCTGGTCTGGGTTGGGAACTACTTGCTGGGGCCCAGCAGTTCTGAAACCGACCAAGGAGGATGATTTCGGTTTTGGAGGCGTTCAATGCCGCGTTGCTTACCCGGGAATATTCCTGGATGAGGGCTTCAAGCGCGTGTGCATCTTTGTTATTAGACACCCCCACCACGCAATCATATGCAAATGCCATCATCTTGACTGGGGTTTGGCCTGGCACATGGACCCCAGTGAGTTGGGCATTCACATTTCGCAGTAGTGGGTCAAGGCTGAAGTTGTATAAGAGTGGGCTCAGGGGGTCCCCTTGTTGCAGGCCCCTTTGAGGATGGACTACTTCCGTTAGGAAACCTGGGCCGCGCACAGCCATTGTTGCAGATTCCGTGAGCAGCATCACCCAGTTAATGAAGTGGGGAGGTAGGCGGAATTGTTGGAGGCAGGCCCTAAGGTATTCCCAGTTAACTCTATCATAGGCCTTTTGTTGGTCCAAGAATACAAGTGCCCCAGAGGCTGTGGACTGACACACATTAGCCACAGAGTGCACGTTATCCCAAATCGACCTTCTAGGGATGAAACCGAATTTTTCTGGAGAGATGGTGGCAGATGCTACAGTCCCTAAATGGTTAGCCATGATTTTTGTTAAAATTTTGGTGTCTGTGTTTGTTAGAGAAATGGGGCGCCAGTTGGCTAAGTCTAGCCTATCCCCTTTCTTGAAGAGTGTGACTGTAAAAGCCTCATGTCCTCCTGGTAGGAGGCACGTTTCCAACAGGCTTTGGTTGAGTGAGGCTAGCAGCAATGGGGATATATATTTAAAATATTTTTTGTAGAACTCATATGGAATGCCATCTGGGCCTGGGCATTTTCAGTTTGGTGCACTGCGAATGGTAGTCCATAATTCGTTCAGAGTAATTAAATTCATTATTTCTGGGTATTGGAAAATGGTGCAGATATGAGCTCTGTCAAGAAATTCCGCCATTTTGGCCGGCTGAATTGGTTCAGCTCGGTATAACTTGGAGTAATATTTTTGCGTTTCGATTGCCACTTTGGCTGGTGTGTCCACAATAGAATTATCCGATCTTTGCACCTGTGTGCAGGCCACGCTCTGGCGTGGTGCAAAATTTTTTTGAAGAAGTATGCGGTGCACTTGTTGCCTTTAGTGATGGGTGTGGCCCTGTATTGGACACAAACCCAATGTTTGTGATGCCTTTCAAGTGCTTTGAGGTGGGCTGCTGCCTTCGCCCACTTCTGGCCCCATGCAGGGCTATATCCTGAGGCTGGAATGTTGGACTCCAAGTGGGCCAATTCCACCAGCGCATGCGATATAACCGCCGATGTGGCTCATGAGCATCTGGATGAGAGATGGCGATAGTGGCGGATGGTGTCTTCTTTGAAAGTTGCCCATGTGGAAATGGGGTCCGCACAAGATGGTGCAAAAACAATTTTGCCAAAGTTGCCTCATCCACCCACATGGAAAATCCTTGCGATGCAAGCTCTGGGGGCAGATTTTGCACCAATGTGGGGCCTTTGCAACTGTGACGGGTAAGTGGTATGTTATCAAGACCAGTTGGTGGTCGGAGAATTCCATTTTCGTGGTTTTGAAGTGGGAGATGTGGGGTTGGAATTTCGCCGGTGCTAGAATAAGGTCAATGCGGGTCATGGACCTTAATTGGCCGTTGTGGACGTGGGGACGCATCATGTTTTTGAGCAGTGGGGCATGTCGTGGCAGCACATCCATTAACCCAAGGGTGGCTTTTAGAATGCATAGTTCTACGTGACCCTGTGGGGCGTGGGGTGAGGGTGGCCACCGGTCCATTGGTGAGGTTAGCCAACAGTTTATGTTGCCAATTAGGAAAGAATTGGGGGGTAGTGGGAGGGATTTGACTGATGAGAAAAATTCCTGACGCTCTTATGCACCGTTTGGGGTGTAAATGTTGACGATTGTGTGTGCAACATCAGCCCATGAGAAGGTGACAACAAGCACTCGGTCATTTAGGAATGTTTCTGAAGATACAAATTTGAAAAAATTGTTTTTCCAAATTAGCACCCCACAGTGCTTCGACCAAAAGGATAGGGATGGTAGGAGCATTGTTTTCCAAGCATCCTCGGAACCTCGTGGACAGTGGGTTTCCTGGATGGCCAGGATATCCATGGGTAAATTATTTTGTAAAAAACTCAGTTTCCTAGCCTGGGATGGGGAGGCCTTGAGTCTGGCGATATTCAGCGTCCCTAGAGTGAAGGTTTCCCCCATCGCACCTTAGGTGTGAGGGGTGGGCCCCCTGGCCCACCAGCCTCTTCCAGGTCCCCACGGGCTTTCACAGCAGTGCGGGTATTAGCAGCAATGCTATCGGGGTTTTTGTTAATTTTTGTGGAAAGAGTCGCATTGGCTTTGGCCTTCGCTTTTTGTTTTCCTGACGTTGGACGAATTTTTTTTGTGGTGCGGATAAGTTTGGTGCACCGTCGAGTGGGGCAGAAAATTTTTTTTTGGTTGGGATAGGTCCCAAGTCAGTTTCAACTGGGGCTTGGGTGCAGCGATTGGGTGAGATCAAATCTCCCATCGGATCCTCAGATTGAGTGGCCCATTCAGCTTGGGCCTCCCAATCTGATTGGGTGATGGACTCCCGAGTCGCTTCCACCGCGAAGGTCTCCATGTCCTCCTGGCGTTGTGAGTGTGGGATGGTGGTGGTAACCTTGGCCGCTTCCTTGGCCGTGGTCCTATGGGCCTGCTTGGCCTTCTTCCACTCCTGCGGGGAGATGAGCTTTACCAATAGGTAGCAGCCTTGTGATCCCCACGGGAAAGCCTCTTTGGTGCTTGCGGTTGGTTCATAGTGCGCCTCTCCGCTGGCCATGGACGCCGAGGGGTGCTCTTGGAATGTAACGCCCTCTTTGATGGGGCACGCATGTGCCTTATGGCCGAATGCATCACAGTGGGTGCAAATGGGGGGCGCGCTGTCCACGGCTACCTGGAATGGGTGGGTGGTGTGCCCTGCGATGTCAATAAAGGTGGAGTGTGGGATCTGGGTTAGGTCCTTTGCGATCTCCTCAGTTGGGGTCAGAACTGCGATGGCTTTGCCGGTGCACAGGTGTGGCATCAGCGTGAAATGTTGCATTTTGAAAGATTGTATTTCACCATATATGGTGAGACCATCTTTCAGGTGTTGCTCCAAAATGTCACGTTTTACCGTAGTAGGCAAAAAGTCAAACGTGAGGAAAATTTGGTTTGATTTTGTCCATCTGGTGCATTTAGTTTTGACAACCCATTGCCCTTTGGGGAGGTCGACCACTACGTGCACCGCTGCAGCCTCGTCTGCTGCTATTTTGCTTTCAAAACCTAGGTCCAGCCAACCGTGTGACATGGAGTGAGGTGCAACGTACACCGCAGTCAGGAAAATTTTGTGTACATCTTCACAAAATTTTTCCCATAGGGCCATTTTTTGGATGTCCAGATACACACGGACTCCAAATTCCACCAACAAAAGTGGCTGGGAATGTGGCGTGTTGATGTACTGGTTGCATCGTGCTTGCCACGCGAGTATCTCCATGGAAATTGTGACCTCCGGTTTTTTTAGATTTTTTTTTATTCCGCCAGATTCTCCGGGGCGTTTTTGAACGTTAGAGGCCGCGGGCCTTCCGCCTGCTCCTCTTGCCTTGCTTGCCCAACTGCTCCCAGACATGGGCGCAGACTAATCCACTCTATGAGATTATCAAACTAGATTTAGTCTTGAATTGAATGGGTTGCAAAAGTGTTTGCAACGAGAAAGAAAAGTTAGTCAATCATATATAAGTTTATATTATAAACATAATTTTGAGCATCCTTAGTATAAGTTGTCATATTGGATTAGGCAGCAAATTCATAATTAGACAATTGATAACGAATACTTCAAATTTCCACAGGAAAAACCCATAATCATTATTTATGGCAGTTGGCATCAAGATAAGATTCCATCAAACTTGGATTTGAGACTAAAATCATCATTAGATGGTTGTAAACGAATACATGGCTTTCTTCTGGAAGATCCTAAAATCACCCACAATTTTGCAGTTGGCACCAGACTAAGAATCTGTCAAACCTAAAAATAATTAATATATTATATCAGTAATTAATATCAAACTAGGCGATTAGCTGGGAATCGCGCCAAACTAACTGATACCCCTAATTCTGATATTATTGGGAGGAATCCATCTGGTTAATTTCTGACAGGAACCTAACAGATAGAGGAATTGTACTAAAAATCTAAAAATTTGATTTTATGATATGAATGGGACTTCTAGCACTAGCTTCTGCTTGATATACCTTGCAGCAATTGATAGTTCTGTAATATTGAAGTGTATAAATTCTTATAAATAGTATAGCTTTGATTGTTTGTGTGTCATTTTAAACATCCTATGCTCAAATGCCTTATGGGACCCAACAATTAGAATCATTCATTTATTAACCTTAATACAATAGTTTCCAACTTTTTCATTATATTAAAGAGCTTAAAATTTTGGGTTAGCTTCTCTTTCTCGTAACAATCACTTTAGTTACTACAATTTAATTCAAACAGCAAATTTGGAAAATCACACACAGGAAGGATGGCGACTTTAATAACAAAAATAATACAACATGGGTGAGCGTCGCAGCAAGCGGTGCGCTTAATGGTGCAACTAAGGGCAAGAAACGCCCTGGAGGGAGACCAGGAACCCAATCTAAAAAAATCATAAACTCAGACACCATCTGGGTTTATGGTACTTACTGTAAAGCACGCGCAAGACATGCACATTCAATTCACCCACCTTTGTCAAAAGTGGAACACGGGATCAGACTCTTCCATGGGGATGAGTCACCAACCCTGTGGGAGAAAACATGTGAGGCACAGCCCTCACTTTTCCCTCACGCGGCGTACATAGCCACCAACAACATGGGCTGCGGCTGGATTGATATTGATTTTGAAACAGCTGATGAAGCTGATGCCGCAGCAAAAATCTGCGTGGAAATTGCCCTCCCTGAGGGCAAAAAAATTTTGTGCACCGCGCGCACCAGATGGAACAAAGCAAAAACTTTTTTCATCTCCTTTGACTCGCTCCCCACCAACCTTCCTCATAAGGTAATCAAGGAGGAGCTCCGCAAAGGTCTTGTGGCCTACGGAGAAATCCAACAACTTAAATAACAGAGATTTCGCTTAATGCCCAACCTGTGCACGGGCAAAGCTATCGCTGTAATCAACCCCTTCCCAGAAGTGGAAGAGGATTTATCCAGAATTCCCCACGCAGCAGAATTTCACTTTGCAGATGGGGGCCAGTCAGCTGCATTCTGAGTTACACCGGAACGCGCACCACCCATTTGCAACCACTGTGGCTCACTGGGCCACAAGGAACATGCATGCCCTGTAAAAGAGGGCTTAATGGAAAACGATTTTTGTGAAGAAGCTATGGACGAAGATAATGAAAACTTTGCCAAAATGACTGATGGCAACCACCCATTCCGCTGGGGTGAAGATGGACTATACTCCATCGTGGACCCAGTTACAAGTAAACAGAGTAAAGCAGCACAAAAAGCCCGCAAGAGAGCAGCGGCTGAAGCGGTGGCACACGCAGAATCTGCCATTAACCACGGACAAATTCAGGAGGATATTTCAGATATTCACTGAACCAACCAATCAGAACAATATGCCCAGGTCGAAAATTTTCACCGTAACCAGACTTAGCCACAAAGCGTCATCAGTCATGCACATACTGAGGAACAATGCAACCGCAATTTGGGTGAAAATGCGGTGCACAATGCAACAAAGTTGAACCTCAAAAATATAAAATCCAATCAACAACCCGCATCAAATCAACATGAGACCTGTGCAGGAAAAGTTGATGCAAATGCAAAAACCGCAATTCCCTTGAATCATTGGGTCAGATCAAGGGAACCAACAATGGCATTGAAAGAGTTGGAGTACAGATGCGGAGCATGGCCAAAATGAGCCGCAGTGGGATAGGACCAGAGGGTCCTCCCAACCGCTCCTGAGACGCCACGGGCACCTCAGTGTCAATAGGGATGTTAAATATCGCAGGAGCCAGGGCTCATACGTCCTAAGCCAAAAAGCTGGCATTCCTGCAAAAACCTCTTGTAGACATCTTGGCCATCCAAGAAACCCACTGCCTACAAGGGGAAGAAGAATCCTGGTCAACCAGGGTCGCACCATCACAATCACACTGGACATCTCACTGTGGGGTGATAGTCCATAGCTCAAAAAATTAAAATTACAAATTCATCATCACACTTGCACAGTCGAGTCCTGGTAGCAACAATCACATGCCAAGATGAAATAATTTTGTTAGCATGTATCTATGCACCGTGCACTGCAACTGAGAAAATTTCTTTTTTTGAAAAAATTTCTACCCTCACCCTCCCACCAGATATCATCATGTTAGGCGATTTCAACTGCTGGGATAACCCCAATACAGAAAGATGGCCTAATCCCAGGGGATACCCACCTGGACACATTGAATATCGCACAATGAAGGCATCTCTTGGCTTACAGGATGCTCTTCCTCCCAATTCACCAATCCTTCCCCATATGACAAGACCCAACATACGTGAGGGACTGCTCATATTAATGAGTTGTATTGACCACATCCTCATCCCACAATCCCACCACTCAAGAATCTCTAAATTTACAACAAAAAAGATCAATTTTTCTGATCACCAATTAGTTATGGAGCAGTTAGCGCCAACCCAATCCCACACACAGGTGTCGCCTTGGAGAAAGCTTCAACCAGAAAATATAAGATTGCCTGAGATATCTGACTGGGTTGAAAACAAGGCTACAAACTCAGAATTCACAGCCCCATTCACTACGGATCCCATCAGAACATGGGAAAATTTCAAAAAAGATTAATCAACAAAACCTGACATATTGCATCACGCAAGTACACCGCGGACACAGCCACAATCAAGCGTACCTTGGTGGAACTAGACCACCTGGAAATAAATACTCCGAGATCTAGTATAGCCCTATTTGGGGATGCAAATGGGCAGGAATTTCAGCCCGACTTAACAATCTCATCTTTAAACACCAACACAGAATCAAAGTATTAAACAAAGGTAAGTTCATAAAGGAAGGCAAAACCTGTTTGACATACTTTTTCTGCCAATTCCACTTCCGTGGAAATCAGCCCACGTGCACACAGGTCCGCAAGACCAACAGCACTGTGGCAACTGACCCTGAGGAGGTCAAGGCGGAAGTACACCGTTATTACACTGAATTATATCACGATATGCCAACAGATCTACAAAAAATTAAAGAATTTATTCAAACTGCCAAGATACAAAGTACACCACCAAATTACAATATACTATCCCTAATCACACGGGAGGAGCTTTGGGAAACAATTCGCGGTGCACCATGTAGGAAATGCCAAGGGCCTGATGGGATACCCTACGAATTTTACAAAAAATATTTTCAACAAATTGCCCCCCTCCTATTGTCGTCTATGAACTAGTACTTGTTGGAAACACGCCTATTACCAGGAGGCCATGAATCCTACGTTATAACCTTGTATAAAAAGGGTGACCAGTTGGACCTGGCCAACTGGCGCCCAATTGCACTCTCCAACACTGACACAAAAATTCTAACAAAAATTCTAGCAGCTAGATTAGGCGCAATTGCATCTGACGTCCTATCACCCACCAGTTTGGGTTTATACCAGGGCGCTCAATCTGGAACAACATTCACCCTGTTGCAAACATTTGCCAATCCAAAGCAACTAGTGCCCTAGTATTCTTGGATCAGGAAAAGGCGTATGACCAAGTTAGCTGGCCATACCTAAAAGAATGTCTACATGCCTTCAAACTCCCACCAAGATTCGTAAAATGGGCGATGCTCCTAACAGAATCTGCAACCATGGCTGTATGCGGCCCTGGATTCCTAACAAACAAGATTAAACCACACAGGGCTCAAACAAGGGGATCCCCTCAGCCCACTGCTATACAATTTCAGCTTTGACCCACTCCTCCGAGTAACTGACTCACATCTCATGGGGATAACCGCACAAGGACAACCAACAGTCAAGATACTGGCCTTTGCAGATGACTGCGTAGCAGGTATAGCAAACAATGAAGATGCCTGACAACTGGAACACACTATAGAGGAATACTCCAAGGTGAGCAATGCATCGATCAACAAAAGGAAGACAGAAATCATCCTCTTAGGCAAATACACAAACAATTGGGCCACAACATCAGAACCTCACACCAACACTCAAAGAAAAAACCCGATTATATTACCCTTTGCAACACCTCCCACCACCACTTCTGTCTGACACCTTGGAATCTGGCTAGAATCAGGGGGATATGCTAATGAGACAATGGAAAGTAACCTGTTACAACGGGTATCCAAACGCGTCGCCTCCCTCAAGGGAAGAACCCCAGGATTAACAGGACGAGTTACAGTTGCTAACTCGCTCATCCTCCCAATACTGTGGTACCAGGCCATGCGATAGCCTTCTCACCTACCTTTATAATCTCAATTCGCGCGCTTATCCAGGGCTGGCTGTGGCCTGGCTCTCACTCTCCTATACGGATGGAAACACTATTTGGCCCACTCTCAAGCGGAGGCATGGGACTAATATATTTTGAGAGCCACGCTAATCACACCCTAGGCACCTGGATAAAGGAAGTCCTTGCTCCAGACCTCCTGCAACAACATTGGTCCAGAGCAGCAAGGACTAACTTTGCACAAGCGCTCAAATTAACCAACCCACATAGTCCACCCAGACTACTTTCATACCTTGCCAAGCACCCTACTGCAACGGGTCCACATGGAACCTCCCCTCATTTCAAACATATCCTCCGAACTATCCGCCATATGGGATGGACAATAGAGAACATGGGTACTATACAGGGAAGGTGACGACCCAGCCCCCAATTTAAATTAAGAAACCCAGAAAACCACCCCCAGAGGGATATGCTCGCAACAACCTCAAGCATAGCTAGGATAGAATACCTAGATATGCTGGACATTCCCTATGATTTAACCACACAGAAAGCAATGTGGAAAATGACACACCACCCACTCCTACAACCAAGGATAAGAGCAAACGCCTGGCGCTGTTTGAGAAGGACCTATAGTATGGCGGACCACTCCAACTCCCTCCACAAAACATGTGCAGTATGTGGAGGGGAGAGATCCCTACATCACCGCCTAAGAACATGCCCCCCAACCAAAGCTATATGGCAGGAAGTCGCATGCCTGATTACGATCCAAAATGAACAGATATTCTTGATATCAAAGAGCATCTTCGCGCTCCAGATCGAGTCACCAATCCCATCTACCCTCCGCTCCCTAATAATACCCATTGCAATGTGGACAATACACACAATTGTATTAGATGCGTTCAAGGGCATGGTCCTAACCATTCATGGGGCTATTAACAGATTCCATGTCCACTTACTGGAGCACTTCCAAGCCTGGCTCTATGGATATATGAGACCAAGGCAAAAGCGCTCATAGAATCATGGTTCCCACTCTGGTTCCTCCACACAGACCCTTTCCTTCACACCTGCTCCATAGCAGGGGAAGCCCCCTCGGAGTAATGCACCAACCCCCCCATACCTGGCAGTCCCGCTGGCAACAGGGGTAACTTGAGTACCCTGGGGTGCCCAATTTTTATATTCCTTAGTTATTCTCTTAGTTTCACATATATTCGGTAATGTCTGTCCCCTGGTCAGCTTACCTCAGTTAAATAAAAGAGCTTAACATTTTTTAACGGTATTTTTTTAATTTTACAGTGCATGTTGCACCTCCTCTATTTTGACCTCATACTGTTGTTTTAGCGTTTTATCATGCATACTATCCACCAGAATGATGTCACAAATTTTTCCATTTTTCCTGGGATTGATCACTATAAATGTGGTAAAACAGGGTTGACAAAATACCCAGAACAACGCTCTAAATCTATTAAAGATCTTCTAAAAGTAGATAATTATTCAGTTGTACAAGTAAGTGTGGTCATATTTTACCTGATGATATGATAAACAAAGTTGAAACAGGCTCCATATGATAAAAACTACAAAACATCAATTTACTGAGATTGGAGGGCTTAGTAAAATCTGGAATCATCATTCAATAATGAAATTTGGGCATAAATGACTTTGTGCCTGATCCACCATTGGACTTAAATTAATTACTGTCAGACATTTGCCTCCCAGGCCTCAGAAGAATGTCATGGGTGAAAATTGTCTGAATGGAAGGAATGTTAGACAGTTATGAGTCCACGATAATAAGGGAGTCAAATTTATTAATAATAACAATTTAGTCAGCCAAAAGACCCTGGCTGACCCTTGGCGGAACCCCACAAATTGGGGCAACACTTTTATGAAAACTGGTTGGGTAAATAGCACAAAGTTGAGAAATCTGATTCCTTCGACTTTGTAGCCTATTCTGAAGCACCCATCGAAGGGTTCAACCCCAGTATCATCTAACCCCAAACAAGCACCTACAAGGGAACCGTCCCCTTTTATATGTGTGGTGGAGGTCCCCCAAGGTGAAAAGGTTTTCACTGAAGGGGATTGGCTGAAATACATCAAGTTGTTACCTCATGGGTACTTTTTGGCCAATAGTAATTCCTCATCCATCATTTCATTAAAGAGATGTGAGTTTGTCAAGCCTCAATAGGCTAAAATTGCCTATTACCCAATTCAGAAATTTCCCAAGCCATATGAACGTTAAGCCTCGACGCTTTAAATACCTTTATCTATTCTCTATAGGACATACTATCTTTTACCCCTGTGCAGCGCCCATAAATTTTTTAAGGATCTGTAATTTTTTATCATTTTCTTATTTTTATTATCTTCCTATCAGCGGTAATAAAAGCCCCTGATTTACATTATTGAATTTACAGACTGCATGCACCAGTGAGCCAATTTAAAGTCAAAATTTTACAAGTGGTGCTCACTACAGGGGCTCCTGTACACCACAAAAACTGTTATAATAATGGAAGCTGTTGAGGGTGGCAACCTTCTAGCTTTTATGCTGATATTAACCCTAGGCTAGCTCTTATGGAACAACAGCTAGCCAGTGCTTTGTCTCACCTTAAATGGCTCGAGCAGTACTCATCTCAACGTCCAGTTGTACAAAACCTCCCTCTTTGAGACAAGTTCACACCTGGTGAGGGAAGTATTTCTTCCTTCCTCTATGTTTATGAATCTGCGATGTAAGAAACAACTGACCAACAAAAATCCAGTATATTCTTCCCTGCTTAAGCCATTTAGCTCAAGAAATCATGGTCCCTTCCATGGTCAGCCTCAGCACATAGGAGGAGGTTAAGCAAGCGCTTATTGATGAGTTTGGCTCCAAACAGAGTTTTTAAAGGCAGAAACATGCCTTTATGTGCCTTAGTTTGCAAGAGGGAGAATCTATTACCTCTTATGTTGAGCACTTCTATACAAAAGCTCAACCTCTGTTGCTATCCAAAATTCTTTCTCTGTTTAGGCAACTGCAGCTATCTTAGAAGGGTTAGCATCTCATCCTCCCTTGGTGATGCATCTCTATTATGTAAAGCGCACTTTCACAACTGTACGAGATATCAATGAGGCCTTATTAGCGGTTGCTGATATCTATGAGCTTGGCCCTACCCAAGGATGTTTGAGTCAAGTTGATACGCCAACTAAGTTAGTTTCTACTACTGATGTTACCCTTTGGAAACCTGCTCTTACGAACAAGCCAGCACAAACGGCTGCTCCTTCCTATACCAATAATAAGATGGTACTGACTGTGACAGGGCAGTACATCCCTGAATCTTCAGATCAAAATACTCAGTTAGTGAAAGTAGTTGACCCTTTACCTTGTCTATCTTCTTCTTCAAAGAAGCCTTTCCATGTGGTTTCAAAGCCTGCTCTTCCGCATAAACACCTTTTTGGGTCTCAATCACTTCCACTAGCAGTGGGTTAAATGACCAGGTCACAAAGGCTAAACCTCCTGTTTCACAAAACCCAGCCACTGAAAGACCCAAAGCTGCTAAAGATAAAATATCCACCTCTCCAGTGCTATCCCCCTCAGCCTCTCATTCAGATAACTCTAGTCTGAAGCCTATCTCTTTAAGGCAGCACAAACCCCCTGCTTTGAAAGTTGAAACTCAAGCGATGGAAATTACAACGCCTCCACCAAAAGTTAAGGTGGAGGAACAACCCCATGACTTATCCTCCCACAAGGGTAGGCCTGAACCTACCCCACCTCCTATAGGCTCCCCAACCTGCATTAAAAACCCCTCTGATGATGAGTCTGAGGGGGTGATGAAGATTTTGGTCATTACGTTTTAGGAGCCCCAGGTGAAGTGGAGGTACCTGATCATTTGAATCCGTAGAGTAAATTGAGCTATGATCCCTCGTCACACTTATCTTTGGCATGTGATAAGGGGTCTTGAGATTATTGACACTGCTTGTGACACGGACCAGTTCATAGCTACGTTTCTCCAGTCTACCAAGAGTGTGCTTACTTTGCAGACTATCCAGGAGAAATACCCTGAAACTGCAAAACGCCTTGCCTCCAATTTTCATCTAAAAGAAGTCCTCGCTCTTCCCGCCTCCTTGAATGGTACTTTAACTAAAGTGGAGGTCATTGTTAATGGAGTGTGGGTTAAAGCTATCCTTGACACTGAGTCCCCAGTGAACGTTGTTTCAACAAAGCTCACGAAAAAATTAAGCTGGCCCCTGACCTTGACTACACTCAAGAGTTTGGAACGTCTGGGCCAAACAACACCCGCACCATTAGAGCCTACTATTCTCTGCCCATACGTTTTGGGAAGCTTCTCTTGTTGGCTCCAGCAGTGGCTTTGACTAATAATACCTACGACTTACTCATTGGGACCCAATTTATACTTGAATTTAAAGGTATTATTAATTTGAAGCAGGGCTATCTCTCCCTTCTTAACTATGAGCTTCCTCTGATTCTATCTAATGATGCGCTCAATATAAAGGATTATGTTTGCACAGTTGAGTATCCCTCATCCGCTTTATCCCTGCATTACACCACGACAGGAAGGCATAACAAACTGTTGCGTCCCTGAGTGGAAGCATTGTAGGGTATCCCTTGCTATGCTTCTGAAAAGGTGGTCATTAAGGCTGAGGAACAAAGGGTAGTTGACACGAAAATTGCCATGCAAATCCCTCACAGCTGCCTACTGCACCTCATCAGCATAGATGGAGTTAGTCCTTTTGATCCAAGAGTTTTTCCAGGCGTGTTAGACCCCGAATATCAACGGCCTATTAACCTGTTGCAAGAAAATCTCACCAAGAAGGATATGGTGGCAAAAAAGCATCAGGAGATCGGAAGTAGCCTGTTAATACCCGTTGAGGACATCAAGAAAGTCCACTGTATTGGGTTTATGGAAGATATGGGCTTACCTGCCGACCACTCTATATGTATCCTACCATCTGTTAAAATCTCCGATGAACTAACCCCAGATGAATTGAATAAAGTCCACTCCTTACTTGAGGCCTACAGCGATATTTTTCTCTAAATCTGACAATGACTATGGGCATATGAAGGGGTGGATGCATACAATTGACGTTGGTGATGCTAAACCTGTTTGCTCTAAGTCCTAACACAAATCAAAAGTTGAGGAGCTACAAATGTGGACGGAGCTCAAACAGCTGCTGGATTCCGGATTGCTGATGCCTTCACAAAGCCCTTGGTTCTCCCCCTTTTTATAAATAAAGAAGAAAAATGGAGGTCATTAGGTAGTGATGGACTACCGCAAATTAAACAACCTCACCAAGAAGGATAGTTACCCTATCCCTCGCAGAGATGGCGCTCTGGAACAACTTTCTGGGTCTAAATACTTCTCCGCCATGGACCTGGCTAGCGGTTATTGGCAAATGGACCTTTCTCCGCAGGACCAGGAGAAATGTGCTCTTATATGCAGCGAGGGTCTCTTCCAGCCTACCCAAATCCCACAAGGGCTGTGTAACGCACCTGCAACTTTTCAGCAAGCCATGGATCATATCATGCATGATCTAAAAATAAGCTGCATCATTGTCTATCTCAATGATATCACAGTCTTCTCTTAGACTTTCAATGAACATCTCGCACATCTAAAGGAGGTGTTTCAACACTTGCGGGATTCTAATATCAAATTAAAGCCCTCTAAATGCACATTTTTCCAGAGGAAGCTGGATTTCCTTGGACACTCTATCTCCCAAGATGGGACACAACCGCTTTAAGATAAAGTTGAAGCAATATCCATGATGCCTGCGCTAAAACCCTTTGCGACATCTAGGTATTTTTAGGTATGATGGGGTATTACCATCAATTTATACCAAAATTTGCGCAGCTCAGTGAGTCACTCGTATGGCTCTTACCTAAGAACACTCCTTTCAATTAAGGTGCTGAACAAAAAGCCGCCTTTGAGACCCTGAAGGCACTGTTACAAAAACGACCAAAACTCCGCCACCCTGACTACAGCAAACCCTTCATGTTGTTCACATATGCCTCTGACTACGCTGTTGGTGTAATATTAGCTCAGTTGAATGAACATGATGTCGATCATCCTGTGTCTTACTTTACCAGAATGCTTTCAAAATCTGAGCGTAATTATAGTGTCACAGAAAAGGAGTGCTTGGCTGTCCTGCTTGCTATCAATCACTACCGCCCATTCCTGTATGGGACTCCTTTCAAAGTAATTACAGACCACGCTTCATTGAAGTGGTTGCAGAATATGAAAGATCCCACGAGGTGGTTGGGTTGCTGGACTCTTAAGCTCCTGTATTACGATATGACCATTGAGCACCGAGATGGGACACGTCATATGAATGTGGATGGGATGATGCGGCTGCCTGTCCTTCACCTTGACAATAGTGAAACTGAGCGGTTTCATGACCTCCTAATGTCTCCTGATGCATGGGCTGATAAAGATGAACTAGTACAGAAGATGCTCTCTCGGCACTCCCAAAATATGAAGGTGGAGAATGGAAGACTATATAAGAAATTATTTGTAAATTGGTTGACTTACCTCCGACCATCCAAGTGAGTGCCTGTAATTTTAGAATCTCACACTCTCATAAAGAATGGAAGAGTATGCAAAACCTACGAGTGGATAAAAAAAGCGGTACTTTTGGGAGGGCATCATGGAAACCATAACTGATGTCTTGGATGCATGCCTAACCTGTAAAAAACAAACCAGCTTCAAGACCCAATATCAGTATCAACCTACGACGCCACACCAACCCTTCCACACCATAGAAGGATGTGGTAGGTCCGCTTCCTCAAACTATAGGTGGAATCCGCTATATTTTGGTTGGTATTGATCATTTCACCAAGTGGGTTAAAGCTGTTGCTCTTCCCACTCAGACTGCTAAAGCCACGGACACGTTTTTACACCAGTACATCTTCACCTGGCATGGGTGCCCCCAGGTCCTCCTATGTGACAATGGGAAATTTTTTACTTCCTGAGTAGCAAAGCTCCTCGCCACTTCTATGGGAGCTCAACAACTCTTCTCAGCCCCATATAACCCATCCAGAAATGGTGTGGTAGAAAGAGTTAGTGAGACCCTGGTCTCAATATTATGCAAAATGGCCACTTCCGACCCTCTCCACTGGGATCTTTATTTAGCCCAGTGCACTCATGGCCTACTATACTAGCTATCATCGCATCCTCAAAATGTCCCCTTCCAGGTGTTGTATGGGCGAGAACTGGTGGCGCCAGCACTATTAGCTAAGGATATTTTCTCTGATCAGACTGATCCTGAACAAGCCATGAAAAAGTTGGCTCAACATATCATCCAATTACAAGCAGAGGCCATGATTAACTAAGCTAAGATTGTGACCAAAAAAGGCCAAGATGCAAATGAGCTTTGGGCCCCTCTTCCCTCATTACAAGTATCTGACTTGATACTTTATTACCATAACAAAATCACTCCAAGAAGTGAAAAGCTTGGTTCTGTCTGGGAAGGGCCTTTCTCAGTCACATACAAAAGAGGGGATGAGTATTCTATCAAATACCTCTCCTCCAGCCTCACCATCAATCACGTTCATGGCTGTTTCCTTCAGCCCTACTCACCCCCAACATTCTTGAGGGGGTAATGTCAGAAATTTGCCTCCCATGCCTCATAAAGAAGAATATTGTGGGTGAAAATTGGCCAAATGGAGGGAATATCAGACATTCACAAGTATGCGATAATAAAGGAGTCAAATTTATTAATAACAATTTAGTCAGCCAAATTACCCTGGCTGACTTTTGGTGAAACCCCGCGAATCAGGGCAAAACTTTTATGAAAGCTAATCGGGTAAATAACATAAAGTCAGGAAATCTGATTACTTTGACTTTGTGGCTTATTCCAGGGCACCTATCGAAGGGTTCACCCCTGCCCTCATCTAACCCCGTTCAAGCGCTTACAAGGGAACCGCCCCCTTTTATAGGCGTGGTGGAGGTCCCACAAGGTGAAAAGATTTCACAGAAGGGGATTGGCTGAAATACATCAGGTCGTTACCTCATGGGTACATTTTGGCCAATAGTGATTCCCCATCCATCATTCCATTAAAGAGATGTGTTTTTGTCGAGCCTCAATAGACTAAAAACGCATATTACATAATTCAGAGATTTCCCAAGCCATATGAATGTCGATCCTTGATGTTTTAAATACCTTTATCAATTCACTGCAGGATAAATCTCTTTTACCCCCGCACAGCGCCCATAAAACTTACTATAAATCTAAACCTTTTTCATCTTCTTATTTTTATTATTTTCCTATAAGCGGTAAAAAAGCCCCTGATTTACATTGTTGAATTTCCAGGCTGCAAGCACCAGCAAACCAATTTTAAAGCCAATATCCAATAATTACCACTAAGGACTCCTAGTTCATTTCTAATCTATTAGTGATTATTCTTTTTATTT
Source organism: Massospora cicadina (assembly GCA_022478985.1). Classification (NCBI taxonomy): domain Eukaryota; kingdom Fungi; phylum Entomophthoromycota; class Entomophthoromycetes; order Entomophthorales; family Entomophthoraceae; genus Massospora; species Massospora cicadina. The sequence continues at coordinate 31,333 of JAKSZP010004652.1, forward strand.
AACCAAGGTAAGCCAACCAGGGGACGGACATTACCGAATATACATAAAACTAAAGAAATAACTGACAAATATAAATTTGGGCACCCCAGGGTACTCAAGTTACCCCTGTTGCCAGCGGGACTGCCAGGTATGGGGGGCTGGTGCATTACTCTGAGGGGTTTTCCCCTGCTATGGAGCAGGTGTGAAGGAAAGGGTCTGTGTGGAGGAACCAGAGTGGGAACCATGATTCTATGAGCGCTTTTTGCCTTGGTCTCATATATCCATAGAGCCAGGCTTGGAAGTGCTCCAGTAAGTGGACATGGAATCTGTTAATAGCCCCATGAATGGTTAGGACCATGCCCTTGAACGCATCTAATACAATTGTGTGTATTGTCCACATTGCAATGGGTATTATTAGGGAGCGGAGGGTAGATGGGATTGGTGACTCGATCTGGAGCGCGAAGATGCTCTTTGATATCAAGAATATCTGTTCATTTTGGATCGTAATCAGGCATGCGACTTCCTGCCATAAAGCTTTGGTTGGGAGGCATGTTTCTAGATGGTGATGTAGGGATCCCTCCCCTCCACATACTGCACATGTTTCATAGAGGGAATTGGAGCAGTCCGCCATCCTATAGGTTTTTCTCAAACAGCGCCAGGCGTTTGCTCTTATACTTGGCTGTGGGTGTGGGTGGTGAGTCATTTTCCACACTGCCTTCTATGTGGTTGAATTATAGGGAATGTCCAACATATCTAGGTATTCTATCCTAGCTATGTTTGGGGTTGTTGCGAGTATATCTCTATGGGGGTGGTTTTCTGGGTTTCTTAATTTAAATTGGGGGCTGGGTCGTCCCCTTCCCTGTATAGTACCCATGTTCTCTATTGTCCATCCCATATGGCGGATAGTTCGGAGGATATTTTTGAAATGAGGGGAGGTTCCATGTGGACCCGTTGCAGTAGGGTGCTTGGCAAGGTATGAAAGTAGTCTGGGTGGACTATGTGGGTTGATTAATTTGAGCGCCTGTGCAAAGTTAGCCCTTGCTGCTCTGGACCAATGTTGTTGCGGGAGGTCTGGAGCAAGGACTTCCTTTATCCAGGTGCCTAGGATGTGAATAGCGTGGCTCTCAAAATATATTAGTCCCATGCCTCCGCTTGAGAGTGGGCCAAATAGTGTTTCCATCCGTATAGGAGGTGTGAGAGCCAGGCCACAGCCAGCCTTGGATAAGCGCGCAGATTGTAGTTATAAAGGTAGGTGAGAAGGCGATTGAGTGGGCCAGGTACCATAGTATTGGGGTGATGAGCGAGTTAGTAACTATAACTCGCCCTGTTAATCCTGGGGCTCTTCCCTTGAGGGAGGCGACGCCTTTGGATACCCGTTGTAACAGGTTACTTTCCATTGTCTCATTAGCATATCCCCCAGATTTTAGCCAAATTCCAAGGTTTCAGACAGGAGTGGTGGTGGGAGGTGTTGCAAAGGGTAAAATGATTGGGTTTTTTCTTTGTGTGTTGGTAAGAGGTTCTGATGTTGTGGCCCAGTTGTTTGTGTATTTGCCTAAGATGATGATTTCTGTCTTTCTTTTGATGAGCGATGCATTGTTCACCTTGGAGTATTCCTCTAGAGTGCATTTCAGCTGTTGGGCATCTTCATTGTTTGCTATACCTGCTATGCAGTCATCTGCAAAGGCCAGTGTAGGATCCGCCAAGGGATGCCACAAATAATATATTAAAATGAGAAAGTCTACTTTTCACTAAAAGTATAAAATAACACTTATTTTGGTTTTTTATGTTTTTTATTAAAAAGGCAAGGCAAAACAGAAAAGGTCCCTTTGTTGATAATAGCTTTTCCTATTTAAACTAGTTCAAATTTTGAGACCATCAATATTTGATGCAAAAGAATGCAAAGCTCAGTCTTCCATATTAGGGAATATAGGCTTTTGGCCTATTAGATCGAAGATAAAATTTTTTTAGAGGTAAAACTGACCTGTGCAGTAATGATTTGATGAATTGTATCCAATCATCACCGAATAAAATCTTTTTACCTCAGCGGAGGTCTGACTCAGATAGTAATGATTGGGTGTTTCGGCAGTAGTCAGACTTGGATGGTAATGATTGACTAATGTTTACCTATCATCCTCAAGTAAAATCTTTGCACCTCAGTGGTGGTTAGACTCATTTGATATTGATTGGATAACTCGCACCTAATCATCAATGGGTAACATCCTCTTGCCTTGCAAAGATTCCAATCTGTGCAATTTTATACTCCTCATATTTGACCAAGGAGTCGAAGTATTTCTTTTATTAGTATTTACCATTTTAAGCCAATTTTTATGATAAATCGTATTCCTCCAGTTGTTAGGATTCCACCGGAATCCACTAGGGTTTTTTCATTGTGGGAACTCATATCATTGATATCCCAATTATTATTTAAAAATTGGGCAGGTGATGACCAATCATAAGAGCAGATTTGGGAATACTAATACCTCCAACATTCTTTTCCTTAGATTGGAAAGAAGAATGTCCAACAGCCAGTATCTTGACTGTTGGTTGTCCTTGTGCAGTTATCCCCATGAGACATGAGTCAGTTACTCGGAGGAGTGGGTCAAAGCTGAAATTGTATAGCAGTGGGCTGAGGGGATCCCCTTGTTTGAGCCCTTTGTGTGGTTTAATCTTGTTTGTTAGGAATCTAGGGCCGCATACAGCCATGGTTGCAGAATTTGTTAGGAGCATCGCCCATTTTATGAATCTTGGTGGGAGTTTGAAGGCATGTAGACATTCTTTTAGGTATGGCCAGCTAAATTGGTCATACGCCTTTTCCTGATCCAAGGAGACTAGGGCACCAGTTGATTTGGATTGGCAAATGTTTGCAACAGGGTGAATGTTGTTCCAGATCGAGCGCCCTGGTATAAACTCAAACTGGTTGGGTGACAGGACGTCAGAGGCAATTGCGCATAATCTGGCTGCTAAAATTTTTGTTAGAATTTGTGTCAGTGTTGGAGAGTGCAATTGGGCGCCAGTTGTCCAGGTCCAACTTGTAACCCTTTTTATACAAGGTTATAACGTAGGATTCATGGCCTCCTGGTAGTAGGCGTGTTTTCAACAAGCACTAGTTCATAGACGCCAATAGGAGGGGAGATTTGTTGAAAATAACTTTTGTAAAATTCGTAGGGTATCCCATCAGGCCCTGGGCATTTCCTATGTGGTGCACCAAGAATTGTCTCCCAAAGCTCCTCCTGTGTAAATAGGGATAGTATGTTGTAATTTGGTGGTTTACTTTGTATCTCAGCAGTTTGTATAAATTCTTTAATTTTTTGTGAATCTGTTGGTGTTTTGCGATATAGTTTGGGGTAATAACGGTGTACTTCCACCTTGACCTCCTCAGGGTCAGTTGCCACGGTGCCGTTTGACTTGTGGACCTGTGTGCATGTGGGATGGTTTCCATGGGAGTGGAATTGGCGGAAAGTATGTCAAACAGGTTTCGCCTTCCTTTATGAACTTACCTTTGTTCAATACTTTGATTCTGTGTTGGTGTTCGAAGATGAGATTGTTAAGTTGGGCAGATATTTCTGCCCATTTGCGTCCACATTTGGGGCTATAGCCAGATATTGGAGTATTTATCTCCGGGTGGTCTAGTTCCACCAAGGTACGCTTGATTGTGGCCATGTCCGCGGTGTACTTATGTGATTCAATATGTCAGGTTTTGTTTAAATCTTTTTTGAAATTTTCCCATGTTCCAATGGGATCTGAAGTGAATGGGGCTGTGAATTCTGAATTTGTAGCCTTGTTTTTGACCCAGTCAGATATCTTGTGCACTTTTGTATTTTCTGGGTGAAGTTTTCTCCAAGGTGACACCTGTGTGTGGGATTGGGTTAGTGCTAACTGCACCATAACCAATCAGTGGTCAGAAAAATTGATCTTTTTTGTTGTAAATTTGGAGATTCTTGAGTGGTGGGATTGTGGGATGAGGATGTGGTCAATACAACTCATTAATATGAGCAGTCCCTCACGTATGTTGGGTCTTGTCATATGGGGAAGGATTGGTGAATTGGGAGGAAGAGCATCCTGTAAGCCAAGAGATGCCTTCATTGTGCGATATTCAATGTGTCCAGGTGGGTATCCCCTGGGATTAGGCCATCAATCCGTATCAGGGTTAACCCAGCAGTTGAAATCGCCTAACAAATTGGTATCTGGTGGGAGAGTGAGAGTAGAAATGTTTTCAAAAAATTTTTTAATCTCAGTTGCGGTGCACAGTGCATAGACACATGCTATCAAATTTATTTCCTCTTGGCATGTGATTGTTGCTACCAGGACTCGACTGTGCAAGTGTGATGGTGAATTTGTAATTTTAAATTTTTTGTTGTTTTGGACGATCACCCCACAGTGAGACGTCCATACTGATTGTGATGGTGCGACCCTGGTTGACCAGGTTCCTTCTTCCCCTTGTAGACAGTGGGTTTCTTGGATGGCCAAGATGTCTACAAGAGGTTTTCGCAGGAATTCCAGATTTTTGGCTTGGGATGTATGAGCCCTGGCTCCCGCAATGTTTAGCATCCCTATTGACACTGAGGTGCCCGCAGTGCCTCAGGAGCGGTTGGGAGGGCCCTCTGGCCCTATCCACCCCGGCTAATTCTGGCCATGCTCCACGTCTGTACTCCAACTCTTTCACTGCCATTGTTGGTTCCCCTGATCTGACCCAATGATTCACAGGAATTGCAGTTTTTTGCATTTGCGTCAACCTTTCCCGCACAGGTCTCATGTTGATTTGATGCAGATTGTTGATTGGATTCCATATTTTTGAGGTTTGACTTTGGTATTTTGTGCACCACATTTTCGCCCAAATTGTGGTTGCATTGCTCCTCAGTATGTGCATGACTGATGTAGCTTTGTGACTCAGTCAGGTTACTGTAAATTTTTGACTGGCATATTGTTCCTATTGGTTGGCTCAGTGAATATCCGAAATATCCTCCCAATATTTTTCTGGGGTTAGTGGCGGACTCCGCATGTGCTGCTGCATTAGCCACTGCTCGCTTGTGGGCTTTTTGTGCCACTTTACATTATTCGCGTGTAACTGGGTCCACGCTGGAGTATAGCCCATCTTCTCCCCAGCGGAATGGGTGGTGGCCGTCAGTTATTTTGGCGAAATTTTCATCATCTTCATCCATTGCTTCCTCACAATAATCATTTCCCATTAAACCCTCTTTCACAGGGAATGAATGTTCCTTGTGTCCCAGTGAGCCACAGTGGTTGCAAATGGGTGGTGCGCGTTCCAGTGTAACTCAGAATGCGGCTGACTGGCCCCCATCTGAGAAGTGAAATTCTGCTGTGCAGGGAATTCTGGATATGTCCTCTTCCACTTCTGGGAAGGGGTTGATTACGGCGATAGCTTTGCCCATGCACAGGTTGGGCATCAGGCAAAATCACTGTAAATTGAGTTGCTGAATTTCTCTGTAGGCCACAAGACCTTTGCGGAGCTCTTCCTTGATTACCTTATGAGGAAGGTTGGTGGGGAGCGAGTCAAAGGAGATGAACAAAGTTTTCACTTTGCTCCATCTGGTGCGCGCGGTGTGCACTATTTTTTTGCCCTCAGGAAGGGCAATTTCCACACAGATTTTTGCTGTGGCATTGGCTTCATTGGCTGTTTCAAAACCAATATTTATTCAGCCATGGCTCATGTTGTTGGTGGCTAAGTACACCGCGTGAGGGAAAAGTGAGGGCTGTGCCTCCATGTCTTCTCCCACAGGGTTGGTGACTGATCCCCAAGGAAGAGGCCAATCCCAAGCTCCACCTTTGACAAGGGTTGGTTGAACTGAATGTATATATATCGCGCCTGCTTTACAGTGAATACCATAAACCCAGATGGTGTCTGGGTTTGCAATTTCTTTGCAGATTGGGTTCCTGGTCCTCCTCCAGGGCGTTTCTTGCCCTTAGTTGCACCATTAAGCACACCGCTCACCGCAACACTCGCCCATGTTGTATTATTTTTATTGATAAAGTCGCCCATCTCTCCTGTGTGTGATTATCCAAATTTGCTGTTTGAATTGAATCATAGTAATTAAAATGTTTGTTAAAAGAAAAGCTTTCCCCATTAGTGATTATTCTATTACAAATAAAAAGTTTACTTAAGATTTGTTTTAACTATATTGCTAAATTGAAATAAAACTTCCTGGTGAATTGGCTGGTTTTCTTCATTTAGAGCTCACAAAATGATACCTCTGACATTAGTCTTGATATCTTGTCAACTTCTCTGTTTCACTTTCACCCTCTTTTATAGAGTTGTATTCCCAAGAACTTTTGTTCATCAACGGATTGTTTCTCATTATCTACTTTATGTTTTGGGTGGTTTAGGAAAACATCTATTCAAAGGAGAATATAAAACCATGGTAAATCCCCACTTTGTTTTGCTAATTTTTGATAATAACTGATTTGGTATATAATAATTTTATACCCTTAGAGTTAAGCGCATAAATTGTCCTGTGGGCCATTTTCCATTATATTATTACTAAAGGATCTTACCAATTTATTGTCTTTCCTCTCTTTCTGTTATGCTTGTACTGTCTCTATTTCTATATATCTTTGCCTATATAAGAAAAGCTTTTTATTTTGAGCCTAAACGCTACTGTTGTGTGGTTATATCTCTCATTTGCGCACTTCAGAGTGTGCATATTGGCTCCTAACACTCAGTAAAGTCATTCTGAGTGCAGCTTTAGCCACTATTGTAAGTGCTTGAAAGCACTCCCTGAATTTCAAAAGGGAGGAATATTCCTTCAGAACTAAGAAGGGGAAAAAGGTTGCTTACCCCCTCACCAACCAGGGTGATCTATCCCATGTTGTTAGAAAGAGGTGGATGCAACTTACAACTGTGGTTAGCCACTTCCTCCTCTTCTTACCACCAAGGAGTTGGTATAGATAAAAGATGTGTCAGGAGATGAGGATGGCCAAAGGCCATCACCAGCAGTTTGGTTGCAGCTCCAACCTTATCAGACTGCTTCCTCCCTCTTCCGAGTGCCAATATCAAAATTAAGTTTATATGGAATGGTATTAAAATAAGTAGATCAACTGTAAGGAGAGTGTCTATAACTCTCCTGTTTTCAGCGTGGTGGTGCTCAGTTCACAGAGCCAACTCATGAAAACTAGCTGTTAGTACTAAAGCTACTAGCGCCCAGCAGAGGGTGATGGAACAATAATAACTAAAATCAAGAAGTGCGATTAGAAACCATCCAAAAATGACGCAGTGCACAAGGAGAGAAGGTGTAAACAGCCCAGGTTGGAGGGAACCTGGGCGAACCAATGGTGAACGAGGGGAAAATCTGATTGTGTTCAGAATGGTTTGGGTTAATGAGGCGTGAGACCTCCATGAAGTGGTCTGCACACAGGATCATACAAAATAACATTTATAATAAAACAGGAAAAATGAGAAAATCTTTTATTTGGAAAGTTGATCAACAAGGAATGTTGGTTGGGGAAAACACATTTATGTGTCAATGGGGGAATATGGGTTTTGCAGGAGTGGGCCTAAGAACCAACCCACCAATAAGCACACACTACCATCTCAAAATTGTAGAATATGCTAAAACCAACTTTACTTGTGTTATCAATTGAAGTTGGATTTGACCTGAACGTGCAATTGTGTAAACATAACGGATTTTGAAACCCTGTTCCTTGACTAACAGAACTGAACCGTTTGCATTTGTTATGTAAACCGTTTGTTTCAACGCCTGGGCCAAAGTATGGGGCTTGGCATTTGGCTCCCCACTAGTACCATCCTGGGCATATTTTGCCCGTACCCAGCGTTGGTCTAGGGTATGCCTCAGGTCAGGGAGGCCCTGTAACTTCATCTTTTGGGCCTCTTGGCGCCCAGCCTTATCTTTGGGGTTGGTCCCCACTATGATGTCATGTGACCATGACATTACCCTCTCCTCCCAATGGGGCTCAACCCCCCCTCCAGGGGCTTGCACAAGGGAAATGTTCTTGTGGGCAGGGACCAACTTCATAGCAGCAAAGGTCAGTTTAAGTTGAGATCTGGCAGCCTGGGGAAAATGCTTGTGGAAGGCTTCAATCAGATCTTGGGCATGCACACAGTCGCGTGCTGGGACCCAACTGTTCTCTGTAGCATCAAAACCCTTCCAGGATACAAGGTACTCCAGTATTCTTTTAATGCGGTGGGAGGCAACTATATCTTCCACCTCCCACTCTGG
>JAKSZP010004653.1:0-39412 GCA_022478985.1 Massospora cicadina
TATTGAGGAGGATTACGCCCTGGAGAAGGACCTGATCTGGATCGCCATCAACGGCATCGCTTCGATCTTCGAGCTGCAGGTACCGGTTGCCGAATCGCTCACGCCAGACGCCCACCCCCAAACATGACTTCTGCCGGCTGTTTGCCAAAGGCGGGCTGCTGGAGCCGCTGTCGTTTACCCTCTCGCGCACGGTGTCCGATCCGGAGCCCGTCGCGTACCGCTACACCGTCAAGATCGTGCACCTGTTTCTCATCTTCTCGCAAGCCGACTCGTACGTCAAAGAGGTGATGGGCACCTCGATGAACATAGTTGGATGTAACGCTCTTCCTGTGCTCGCTGAAACCGCTAGGCCTCCTCCATGAGCTCCAGCGGCTACCGATGGACCTTTCGATCGTGGTGCTCAAGTGCATCCGCAATCTGTCCATGAACCCCACCACCCTCGAGACGCTTGAGCGAGCCAAAGCCATCGAGATACTGACCGAGTTCCTCACCTCCAAGAACGCGATCGGCGCTACGGTACACCACTCTTCCTTTACTAAGCGGTTAGGAAATCTGCAACCAAGTGCTCAACACCCTCTACAACCTCTGCCGCATCAACAAGCACCGCCAGGAGCTGGCGGCCCAGGCCGGCATCATCCCTCACCTTCAGCAGATCGTCGCCATCAACTCCCCGCTCAAGCAGTTCGCGCTGCCGGTCCTGTGCGACATGGCCCACGCCGGCAAGGTGTGCCGCCGCCTGCTCTGGAAGAACCACGGGCTGCAGTTCTACCTGGGCCTCCTGCGGGACCCCAACTGGCAGACCAACGGGCTGGAGGCGATCTTGGTGTGGCTTCAGGAGGACGCCCGGGAGGTGGAGGCGGTGCTCGTGGAGGCCACCCACCTCGACATCCTTGTGCGGGCCTTCGTGTACCCCCGCAACAACACGGTGTTTGAGGGGCTCATCGGCCCCCTCCCCAAGATCATCCGCCTCTCCCCCCGGCTCGCCCAGGCCCTCGCCCAGCGGTCCAAGTTTATTGGCAAGCTGCTCGAGCGGCTGGTCGGCCATCCCAAGGCCCTCATCCGGCTCAACCTCCTCAAGATCCTCAAGTCGCTTCTCGACCAGGGCCTCCCCAAGCCCGCCATCTCGGCCCACTTCCCCCTCCACCCCACGCCCTCCGGCGGCCGCTGCACCATCCAATCCATCGTGCGGTCCCTTGCCATCGACGACCCCGCCATCCTGGTGCGGGAGATGGCCAAGGAGCTTGTCCTGAAGCACTTTGCAGCCTAATGGCGGTTCCCCACCCGATGTACTACCTTGATCCCTTGGCTAGTTCACTTTAAGATAGGTTGGTGGCCTTAACCTAATTTGGGGTCGAACTTATAAACGTCGACTCTCCTTAGCTTAATCCGAGGGTAGGGGGTAGACCCTCGGCCATAGCGGTTTAACCCTTACGATAAAGTTTGGTGGGGCTAGTAGATGGGGGCTTAAATTCGGCAGTATATCTTTGCAAAGCGACGAAGCCAACTTCAATCTCACCTTCGAAAACCATCTCAAGGGTATAATATCGACGTCTATAGTATAAATGTTTAGTTTACAGGTGAGCTCCTATAATCCTCAACTAGATTGTTATTTTCTCTATAAAAAACCAAGCATCAACCTTTCTGATTGGATTGAAATCTGGTGACATGCTTATAAGCAACCTTTAACTTGCCTTCAATTATACAAGTTACCTAGCCTTAAACCCATGCGGGAAACTATCGTTGAGAAGGTTGGTTACCCAGGCGCTGGGGTTATTAGGTAACGATATGCAGATATCAATTTGCATTAGTCATTGAAGATCCGATGGATTAATATGCTCAACCTATCTATGTAGAATTGATAACAAATAGCGGAGTTTACATTAATCATTGGAGATACGATTAACATGCACCAAACTATGTAAAATTGATATTCAAATAGCGTGGCTTACCTTGGATTTATTGAAGATCTGATTAGTTAACTTACACCAATCTACCTAAGCAAAATATTTACCGAAAGGTCATCGCAAATTTTAACTACTTAAACCGAAACGAGTAGAGTGGATCGAAGCTAGCGTTAGTCGTGCCACCCAGGTAACTTTTACATGTGAAGTTCCACCCACCTCCCCACATCGTATCACGGTTAGTTTGGCTGGTATAAATTATCGGTGTAATAAGCTTTAACGGCAGCTAAGTTTACATCTGCAACCAGCGGGCGATCCAGGATCATTAGATATAACGGGGTGATACCAAATAGCCTACTTATGGTTGACTTTGGAGATCTAGCCTCCGATAAAGCTTATGGGCGGGTTCAATTTGAAATTTTAGAATAAAACTGTTACCGTCGACGTATCGCTTATTCAAGCTTTACATCCCCTATCTTTGGCGTCATCGTACACCACTTCGCTCCAATGAGGTTTACCTTCGGCCAAGGTAGTTTGCTAGATTAATGTATAGCGATAACTGATGCCCGGATTCTCAAGTAGAATCTGCATACTTGGATATGATGAAACATTCATCTTTGATTCACAGATATGCGTATACAGTTATATCTTGATACGCCCACCATCTTAGCTAAGCCATACTATACTTTAATCTTTACGTCTGAGTCAACTGTCTTGAGGGTATAGGCTACCAATAGGGGTTGTCTTTAGCTGAGCCACCTAGACATTATGGACTTAATTTACATGCCATCTTATAGTACCACTCAGGGTTACAAGGTCGACCTCTTAGTTTTAGATCGCAGAACCTTCAAATCCCAGACTAAGCACAGCTCATGCTATCTAAAAATAAAAGACTCAGTAAAGTTTTTAATGAGTGCTTTAAATAGCCTAAAGTATCAACATTAACATGTTACGCTTGGATGCGCAAATTATGTCTGCACTCCATGTATAGCGCTAAGCTAGTCTGTGAATTAGAAAGTGGCCCTATAGCATCAGATTGATGGCTCTAATATACAACTATCACCAATTACTGGGCTATCACTTTTTAGCCTAAAAGAGTGCAACCGTTAAGATTATACCCATTTAGGCAAGATATTTTTACCGTCAGAGCCAATTAAACAGAATAGTCATGTTCAAAGAAATCTAATTTTACATTGGATTAAAGAGTGGTTCCCAGACTTGTTCCTTGGGCAGGTGCCTTCCCATTGCAAAAGCCTGGCTTAAGCTAAAATTAACCTCCAAGAAGGTATCAAGTATACCAAGCTAAAGTTATGTAACGTATGCCATCTCTGTAGCAACAATAGATGATAATGATTTGAAATCAAAAGTTGGAATTTTTAGCCAAGCGCTTCACATTGCATAACAGACAGATTATATATTTTTTATATGCATTTCTCTATAGGGGTCTAATTTAGACAAGCTGTTGCCTAAAAGAAGATTGTCCTTTAATGGTGAAATTTCATATAAATATCATCCTGGTGGCACTAGGTTTCTAAGGCCCAGGTCATTATGCACACAACCGTCAAGGTACTGCATGAAGATGGTGGCCTTGAAAACCCTTAGAAAACTTTAATAAATGTGAGAACATGTTGATTATACTAAAATAAAAGCGCACCATAGTATCTAGTACTGGCTGCCCATAGGGCTCATGGTTGATAGTCTTTTCATGTAGGCTTTTGGAAGCTCTCTAAGAACAAGGTTCCCTTTCAAAAGGTGATCCTTATCAATTTGGCTACCCTAACCCTTAGGGTCCTCATTGGGTCAAATTAACGGTACTGAACAGAACTTAAGTATTTTCAAATTGTTGCATAATGTTTATAAACGTCAGAAAGGCAATATGTAGGCCTCAGGTCATTTACAATCGATAGCACGCTGTCTGATACTGATAATATAATTAATTGGACACGGATAATAAACTACACTATTGACAACTCATATTCCATTGGCGGTAAAAGAAAATAATAAGCTAACAGAATAAGCGATTCTATTGTCCACAGCCACTGGGAAAAGGTAAACTGATGCAAGTGAGTGATTGATGGTATATCAACCCCTGGGGTTGCAAGAAATTGATTGTATGTCATTAATGTTAATTACAAGGGTCCCAATAAAACTTAAACAACTTAACTGGCGATGCATCCTAACAAAGCTAAGGGCAAGTTGATATTACTTTCAATGTCAATGTAACAGTAAGATCAATTAAAGCCTTATCTTAAAGTTTAGCTACTATAAGGCCAAGTCAAAAATTAAAGGCAATTTTTAGAGAGAAACTTTTTAGATTGGGAAAACAGCTTTGCAGCTAACTTCACCTTGCTACATAATCTCCCCCAACCTCTATGCACCTGGCCAATCTCTTGACAAGCTTCCTAGTTTAATCCTGCAATAAGCTCTGTGTCATTATGCACATCTAATCTTGCACCTCCACAACCTTGCCATCTGATGAAAACTTGGATTCATGCAGATGCTCCTTCATTGAACTAAAAGGTGAAAGTCACTTGGAACTAGGTCAGGGCAGTAAAGTGGGTACTCCAGCAGCACAAAACCAAGATTTAAAATGCACCAGATTGTTTTTCCAGTTGTATGAGGGTGAGCGTCATACTGAAGCCAAAACCCACCTTTTGAAAGCTTCCCTCTCCACTTCAACATGATTTTAGGGTTTAAATCTTGCAGTGGAGCACAGTAACTGTCACTAGCCAATGTTTGACCTTTAGTAGAGTAATCGATCAGCAGTGGACCTTTTATATCCCAGAACACTTTCATCATCAAATTTCTGTAGAAGATTGGCTGCTGAACTTTTTTGAGGTGGGCAAAGATAGATGTTTTCACACCATGCTCTGATGCTTAATCTGTGGTTCACTTTGATGGACTTACTTTTATCAATGGTGATTATATGACTTAGAAAGTCTTTTCTTTGCACTCCAAAATAACTTAAATGTGATTTTTTTACCACTAGCGGTGCCTAACCCAAAAGGGGGAGCTACCATGCATCTTTATTTTCAAATGGGCCAAATGAATGGATTACCATAAATTAAAAAATATTCCTAATATGGCACCTCAGCCAACAGCCTAGGAAGCTATATCAGAAGGTGAGGAAGCTTTGGGGAAACTTTTGTCAGGTGCTGGCTTTAGCTGGCAGACCATGGTGGACAGCATTGGGGTAGGAGCATCTGCAACATGTGGCATGGGGAGGTAACTGTGGGGTTTCTTCATTAATGAGGCTGGCAGTGTCCATCACCTCAACATATTGAGCAAGTTGATGCTCAGCCAAAGTGATGAGAGTAGGCAGACAAATGAATGATTTGATGCGCTAGCAGGTTTGGAGATAATTGGGGTCAAACAGAGAAGATTTTGCCACATCAATGCAAGCGTGGTGCACTTCAAAAGCAAGCTCCTTGAATTTGTACTTTGAATCCACATAAAAATCTAGGGGAAATTTGGGATGGGAATATCCTCAGCAATAGGTTCCATTGCCCCATGGAGAAGCTGGTGGTGGAGGGTTGGTCAGAGCAGCAGCTGCTTCTACCACCATTTTATTTATATTTTTATAGCTAGGGAAACTGTTTTAGATCAAAAATGGTGGGATGTGAATTGAAAGGTTTGCAAAAGTTTCCTTCAAAGTGAAATCTGGCTTGACATCAAATGGCCAGTGTAATGGTCAGATCAAACCAATTGTTACATTTTGACTTGAAATTATAATTTCTGATCTGAGTAGAATTTCTCTTGAGGTTTTTTAGGTTTATGTGGGCTCAGCGCTGGGCTGTGTTCTGCCCAAGCTATTCTTTATACTCTTAGGGGCCTAAAGAATAGTGTGGGAGGGGCTCCCAGAAAGGGGGGGACCTTAAAAGGTCAGGCCTGCATGATTCTGAACTCACCTCAAAATTCTTTCTCATTTACCACCCTCATGTGGGTCTCTCTGGTAGCCTTGGGGCCACCCTTGCCTTGCCTTACCTGGTATCCCGTGGCAAACCTAGTTTTGTATCCTTAACAAAATGTTGGGATTTGGCATTGAACTGATCTGCCAAATACTCTGGTTTTTTCTTGTGTCATTTGCGGTGCCTATGTTATTAGAGTTGAATTCATCTGCATGTTTATTTTCATTAATAAATAAACCAAGGCTAATTTTGAGACTAAAACCTCGCTTACCTAAGTCATCTTTTCTCACTTTTGAATTTTACTAAATCTGAGGTTGAATTGATGAGTATGTGGAGTTAAAACTCTTATCTTGAGGGAACCTCATATTAGGCAATCTTTTGACATTGATTATGATGTGCCAATCTTAAGGCAAGATGACAGTTGAGAACTGGAAAGTTTTTGACCATTACATTATTCTGAACTCACTGTGCTTTTAGCATGCCACCAGATCCCCAGTTTGGCCTGACCTCAGTGGTCACTTTAGGTCTTGGTTGTCAAGTAACCAGCACTGGTGGGAGCTAGTGACTGATGGCCAACTCTAGACCTGAAGCGATTGTTGGTCTGAAATCATGGTGGGGCTTCCCCATCACTAGGGATCTGGCTGGCACTAAGGGACCTTGCCCAGAAGGGCCCCTCACCCCACGGTCAGCCCACACTGTGGAGGATAACCACCCAGCCACTTGTTGGGAGTGTTTTCCTCTCCAGGTGGACTGGCTTTTGCAGTCTGGTTCAGGATCTGTTTTCATCATGGAAGCCCTTGTGGTGGTTACCTCCTGCTATGGGGCACACTCTTGTGGGGAGGCTCCTTCTTAGCAGGGGGTGATGTAATGGTTAGGTCAAACCAACTGTTATATTTTAACTTGAGATTTGGATTTCTGAACCTTGAGTTGAAACACTTTTAGTGTTTTTGAGGTTTATGTGGGGCTCAGCGCTGGGCTGTGCCCCTCCCAAGCTATTTTTTATGCTCTTAGGGGCCTAAAGAATAGTTCAGGAAGGGCTCCCAGGAAGGGCGACCTTAAAAGGTTGGACCTGCATGATACTGAACTCGTTTCAGAATTCTTTCTTGTTTCCTGCTCTCATGTGGGTCTCTCTGGTGGCCTTGGGGATGCCCTTGCCTTGTCTTGCCTGGTATCCCATGGTGAACCTAGTTTTGTACCCTTAACAAAATGTTGGGATTTGGCATCAAACTGATCCACCAAATATTCTAATTTTGTCTTATGTCATTTGCAGTGCCCTATGTTATTGGAAATGAATTTGCCCATGTGTTTATTTTTATCAATAAATAAACCAAGGAAAATTTTGGGGCCAAAATCCTTGTTTACCTGTGTTGTCTTTTCTCACTTTTGAAAATTTCTAAACTCAAGGTTGAATTGATGAGTACATGGAGTTGAAACTTTTACATTGAGGGAACCTCATATTAGGCGATATTTCAGCATTGATTATGATGTGCCAATATTAAGACAAGATGGCAATCAAGAACTGGGACGTTTTTGACTGTTATAGACAGTCACTGTCATTGAGCCATTCAAGGCACCCTAATGGATTTGTCTTCTAACGCTGGGCCAGCAACTGGAGTTGATTTGATGGCAATACCTGATTAGTTGTGAACAGTTGAACATGGCAGCTCATCTGAAAACTTTCTCTGCCATTAGCTCAGGATTCTGTAATTATGACAAATCTTTAAAAAAAATATTAATTTTGATTGGCTGCTTCTTAGGAAGCAGCACCAGGAAGCTGAGGTTGGAGGCAAGAGGATTGTTACCCACTCAAAAAATTTGGGTGAGGTGGCAGCCAGGATAATGCTGGAAGGAGGAGCAGTGGAAGCGGCAGAGGAGGAAGTTATGGGGCACCTGCACTCTAAATGATCTAATTTGAAGCACAAAGGGCAATGGAAAGGTCATTTTTTTGTTTGCGCACCCAGAAAAGGGTGATCAGGTGCAGATCTGATCACAGTGTGGGGGATTGCAAGGTGGGTTTCCATAATGAAAAGGGCAGATCATCGCAAAGGCATGAGGCCCTGCCAACTGATCTGTACCATTGGGAACCACAAACTTCAAGATGGGGTCCACACTGTAAATGGCCAAAACCTCCATCAGTCCGTGGCAAAGGCATTCAGGGGAGAGAAATGAAGGCAATTTGGCAAACTGAACCACCAAGTGGCCTCATCCAGGAGCTGCAAGCAAATGATGGGAATCAGAATTTTTTTAGAAATCATTGGCAGCTTATATGCCCCACCGCATCAACCTAGGATCTGAAGCCAAGATCAAAATAGCCCTTGAAAGGGCGAAAATTGATACATCCAGAAGGTTAGAAAACCTTTATGGCCATCTCAATGATGGGTGCATTCACATATAAGAAAAGATTCCCATAATTGACCTGGAGGCTGAAATGCAGATTGCTCTGAGAAAGAACTACCTGTGAGCTCACAAGATGGTGGGCTAAGTCCTGAGGTGGGAAATAACGCCCAGTGGCATTGAAAGGGCTAGCAGAGCCAGCCTGGGCATGCTTTGGCGGCGGCCAAAGGAAGCCAGAAGGCAGCGCACCACCACCCCAAGACAGGGCAGCAGACGTTGATGGCATTGGCATAATGATCAAATTGCTCAATTTGTGCGGTTAGTTTTTTGTAATTCTTTGAATACTTTAAAATTTGGCTTTTATTTAGTCTAATGAAGTGAAAGAGGGTATTTACTTAGATGTGATTTTGACATTTCCAAACGCTGCTGTTTGTGTTTGTATGTCATTTGACATGGTACCTAACATGCACAAACTTTGCAATAGTTTAAGATTTATGGACAATTACAAATGCTGAACCATAACTAAAATAAAACTCATGTGCAATATCATCAATTATGGTTGTTAAAACTTTGGAAACTGGTGGTTAGTCAATTGAGCACTAGTTGTTAAATCTGGAATCTGGTAACTCTTTTTGGATAGTAACTTGCTTCAGCTCCCTTTTTCAAATGCACAGCTTCTTGTATGTGCGTTGTTTGACTTATTAATACTAAATTATATGGTGCAGTAGTAGTATGAAGCTTACTACTTTAGTTGAGCTCTTTTAGACAAGATGGGTATTAGGTCCAACGCCAACCTGATGCTTGTCCTAACCTTGAACGTTAATCTGGAGAATCTGTAGAAGATTTTCCCACTTTGGTAAGAACTTAACCTAGGATTAGGTTCTGTGGTTCTTCTTTCTTCTTATCACACAGAGTCCGCAGAGATAGCAATAATGTAGACAAAGGATTTTATTGTCCTTACAAATCTAGTCTCAAGAGCAAACAGTATAGATTATAAAACATTCTATCTGTAAATATCTATCTATCTAATTAGCTTTATTTAAAAAATGAAAGGGAATTTATAGGGAATTCAGTGACCAACTCTACTATTGTTACCTAATTGGAACCAATGACCGTCACTAATGAATTAACCCTTCAAAAATTGTGAAAAACAATAATCTTCCTCATTGGTTTAATTGGGCTCTCTCACCTAAATTGAACGTAACCTCTTCTGTGCTGAAACAAAGAACGTGTCCCAACATCTTTTCTCAACCCCATCAATTCACCCTTAATAGTTAACAACCTGCTTAGGTAATAGGACGCTTACCCATAAACAGCAGGTTGCAATCCTAAAAGTTTAATTTAAAAGTTACTCTATCATAGGTGGCATCACTCACCTAGCAACACATAAACCCCTTAGTTGATTGATGATTAGCCCCAAAAAACTCCTAAAAGTCAATTAAGAGATTGATAATGAAATTGGCACCCTAATCACTTGTTAATTTTTGGGGATTATTTCCAAGAAACGTTCATCAATTCAGCGGATCAGAATCCAGTGGTTCAATAAATATTCTCTAGGAGTATCTTTCTGAGCAATAGTTATCATATATATTTGATAAATTCCACATCCATTAGTGGGATAAATACCCTAGTGGACAAGCAGATAAATAATAATTGATGAAGTTGGGTAATGTGGGAAAAAATCCCAACAAATCCCCCCACTTTACCAGATTATCCAGCAATAACGGCTTTCTGGGGGCATACACTGCTATGATTCTACCTGAGTCTTCCAGCATGGTTTAAGTTTGGAGTTTTTTTGTCCATTTTCTTTACTTTCTCAATGCATCTATGGATAATCCTTCTTCTTAGCACTTTTCATTTGTGTCCTCCTCACTGCTGCCTCCTCAGAGTGCGGTTCCCACAGCCACATGCCATGCCAGCCTAGTTTAAGTGTTCTTGTCAATAAAAGGTCTGGAAAGCCTGTTTTACCCCAGGTTGGTGTTATATGACGCTTTGCCATTTAAAAGATCTTCTTGGGTGGCCTTTCTGATTCCTTGTTCCCTTTATTACCCCAGGCTGGGCTCTCCATATTCAATCAGAGCAGATCTTTTCCTAGGGACTACTCCCAGAAAACCCAGTTTCAACCCATCCTTATTCTACCAATATTCTTTCATGTAAGAGCCTCAGGACTTCTTCCCAGAGGAACCAGTTGCAACCTAAGCTGGCTCAGCCAATAACATAAGGGGACATCACCAGATGCTTTTTGATGATGACAAAAAATTTAATATGTTTTTTGCATGTTTTATATTTTTATTATTTTCCTTTATGATTTATATCTTATTTTTTGTATTTTTTTCCTTATGTTGTTTTTGCAATGGGTATTACCCTATAAGTAGGTTCAGAGGTCCATTTTTTATTTCCCCTACTCTGGTTTAGTGGTTCATTTTTTGAACTTAACCAGAAATTGTGGTTTAGAGGTCTCTTTTTAAGATTTAACCACAATTTCTTGGTTCAGCAGTCCCCTTATGAGACTTATCCAATTTTTTTCTAGGTTCAGTATTCCTTCAGGAACATTGCAAAAATTACTTCCCTATATCTAAACTTGAGATGTTTCATATGTAACCAATTCACTACACGACTATCCACAATGTTATTAATTGTGTAGGCATCAGTTACCAACTTGGCAATCACTCTAAATGGACCCAACTACAAAGCATCTAAATTATCTCTTCATGTAAAACCATGATTGTTGCAATAGGCTACCCTATCCCCCACTTGATACTCTTGTATTGCTGATTGTTTTTTGTCATACATCATCTTCACTTTAATCCTTTTATCTAAGGTGGTATCAAATTCCTGCAATTGCAGTTCAATCATTATAATTGTCGGTCAGTTAGGTATAGAATGATAATAATCCCCGCTGCTGGCTCTATGGCAGAATACAAAATCAGCGGAAATTCTGCCCTTCATCCATATAGTAGTTCTAAATGCATTTTTACTGTCACCATATGTTGACTATGTTATAGGCAAAGGTTACCAAATTAAGTTCCCCAAGCGAAATTTTCCCTGCAACCAATTTTCTCAGGGTTGAGGTTAGCATTCTGTTAATTCGTTCCACCATTATGTTTGTTTATGGCTGATATGGAATGGATAACAGTCCTCAGATTCCCATAAATTCATTTAGCCTTGGGATCATAGAGGAGGTGAAAATTGGTTCCATTGTCACTTAAGATAACTTGCAAAATCCATGCTGGTATACCACTTAGTCCAAAATAAACTTTGCCATGCTCATGGCATCCACTTTATTCAAGGCTTTGGTTTCTATCCGTCTAGTTAGACTATCTATTGCAAATATAATGTATTTCGCGCCTCCTGTACTGATACTCAGGGGTCCCATTACATCTATTGACACAATGCACTACACAAATCCAGGGCATAATAGACTGTATTCTGTTATATTCTTATGTGGCTTGTGGAGTTGGCGTTCCACACAAAGGCCAGGTAGTTGGTGAAATCATAGTTGATCAATTCCTAGTAGTACCGGAGAATATGGTCCATGTTTTTCCTTAGGTCACCATGGCTAACGACTTTATGTGCAGCTCAGATAATTTCCGCTCATTCTGACAGCTTTGGGAATAAAAACTTTTTTCCATCTTTTTTTAAACATTAGTCCATTTTTAATCTTGGTGTTTTCCATCACTCTCCTTAGAGCATCTTGAAATTTCTCAGGGTTTGTCCCTGACGTTGCCTTTGATCATCCTTTGGAATAACTCATCCGCTTGATGATAGACAACTTGGACAGCAGGCAATATTGATAATCCTTTAGCGTTTTGATGTACTGCTTCATCCTGGTGTATTATCTCAAAATCATAGGCTTGTAATTTTAAAGCCCATTGGGCCAGTCGCCCCTCTGGTTCCTTTTTTTTAGTACTAGATGGTCCCAACCCAAGGGGGAATTCATCAATGTCGCCCCTCTGGTTCCTTCAGGTTATAAAGCCAGCATAAATGTAAGTAGTCCATCATCACTTTAAAGTACGTTTCATGGATAGATACTTGGAATTGATTGTATGCATAGATCACTGCAAGGCATTCATTCTCAATCACAGTATAATTTCTCTCCACTGGCGCTAGATTTTTGTTCACATAAGCCACAGATATTCTTCCCCATCTCCATCTACTTGATTCAAAATGGCATCAATTGCCATCAATGAACATCATTTTGGATGATAAATTTCTGACAAAATTTGGGTATCTTAAAACAGGACTGGTGTTCATATATTGGCTTAATTCATTGAACAACTCTTGGGCTTTTTTGTTCCACATGAATCCTTTTTTTGGACTCTTCATTAAGTGGAATAATGGGCCCATGATTCTAGCAAAATCCTTTATGAATCGGTGATATTAACCAATCATCCCAAGAAAAACTTGAAATATAAAAGCTCTTTGGGATTGGCATCCGTTCAATTGCCATAACCTTCTGCTGCTGGGGCTACAGCCCTCTAAAGTTTATCACAAACCCCAAGTACTCAAGCTCTTCCTTGAGGAAATGATATTTCTTTGGTTTGATCTCCAAGTTTGCCATTTACAGCTGTTTGAACACTTCTTCTAAGCGCCTCAAATGGTCTGTGAAGGTTCTTCTGAATACAATGATATTATCCATATTTACTAAAATGAAGGATATCTTCAAATCACTGAGGATGGAGTCCATTACTCTCTCAAATGTCACTAGCGTGTTACACAATCCTGGGCATTGTGGTAGGCTGGCCTAAGTCCCTGTGCAGTAATTATTACACAATTTTCCTGATCCTCCTTTAGCAAATTAATTTTGCCAATATCCTGAAATTTAAGCCCATTGACAAAAAAAATATTTAGTATTCCCTAGGCGATTGAGCGCGTCATCAATCCTGAGCAGTAGATAAGAGTCCTCTTTAGTGATTTTATTCAATTGGCGATAATTGATCACTACTTGAATTGATCTGTCCTTATTTTTTACAATGAGGATCAGACTCACTCATGAACTCAATGAAGAAACAAGGAGCCCATTATTAACTAGCTTGCTGATTTCTTTGCTGACCATAGCTTCATTAGCTCTAGACCTTTGGACAGGTTTCATCCTTATCAGCGAATATTCCTCAGTGTTGACCTTATGGATTACATTATTTGCTTATCCAAGGTCATGGTCAGCTTGAGCAAATATTTCCCAATTTCTCTCAAGTAATTGGAGAACATCTTCTTGCTGCTGTTCAGATAATTCAGACATCTGCTTTTGGTCCACTAAAAAGTTGACACTTTTG
The DNA here is from genome assembly GCA_022478985.1 of Massospora cicadina. Classification (NCBI taxonomy): domain Eukaryota; kingdom Fungi; phylum Entomophthoromycota; class Entomophthoromycetes; order Entomophthorales; family Entomophthoraceae; genus Massospora; species Massospora cicadina. The sequence goes on from JAKSZP010004653.1 coordinate 13,417, forward strand.
GCAGTTTCTGCCAGCAATCCTATGGGATTTACCCTAGTTTGGGTAAAGCCTTGACTTTAGGTATATGATTGATTTATTATTTTAATCAACCTTAATATACATTATTACTAACTAATTTATTTATATTTTGTCATGTCTACACCCTGATATTACAATTATATTAGGTTCATATGCACAGGGCAATATTTATTAATTGTACAATGGCTGAAATTTACAATATCAAAGTCAGATTTTGACTCTAGTACTAAAAAAAAGTCAGATTTTGACAAGAATAAGCTAACCTCATCCATGGAAACCCCTTTTCCATCTGATTCTATGTCTAACAATAGGATATTAATGAAAAGCAATGTTTATGGCAATCCTAGCTGGTTTACCTAAAAATTGGGGTTTGACATGAACAGAAGAAAAAGATTCTAATCATGAGTATCCTATGCATCATATATATCAAATTTCTTAGATAAAAAGATTTTGCTATATTTACACCTCTAGAATCAAAACCCTAATTTTACTATATATCATACTTCTTTTTATTACCATCAAACCTAAGTAGCTTTAAAGTGTGTCTAACATATATATAAGCTACTGGAATTTTATAAATAAACTTTACTTTTCATAGCATAGATTTTTTGGCTTCCTATTTAGTCTTTATATAGATGTAATCGTCTATAATTTGTTTGACTTTAATAACCCTAATTTAACTATATATTGTCAGCTTTTTGAGGGTTAAAGCATGCATGAGCATACCATTTAAAAAAGACTAAAAAGTCCCATTTTAGTTACCATTCCAAATTCATGGAATTTGCTGATCTCTGCCATTAAGATTAGATGCAGAGTTTAGTACTAAAAAAAGATTAGATGCAGAAACTTGATGACTTAAGTTTCTTTATCTAAATCTGTTTCTCTCCCAGGCTAGACAGTAGCACAATCGTTTCTCTGTGTCCTGGAATAATTACAAAGCTACCCATGGTTCAATTTTTGCTTTCCTCAATAGTCTGACAACTTTTCTTAAATAATTGCTTTAAAATTCAGGCGTTAATCCTGTGTTAATGATTATCTGCATTCTTGGTATGGTAATCATTGTTTTTCATTCTCAAGGGTATCCTGCATTTTTCTAGGATCTCCTTTGGCAATTTTCTCCCTTTTTGCCTAACTAACTTTTACTGGATGGAAATAATGCCATCATTGTAAATCAAGTTTACAATTTATTCTTTCTAGTCAGCGGCAGTTCTCCTTCCCACTGATATACCAAGGGCAGGTCTGCCCCAAAATAATCAAAATACTTCTTAAAATGATATACAACTTGATATTTCTCAAGAACACCATCCCAATAAGTATATCATAATTCTAATTAGCCAACACTAGGAAGGAGATGAAACACAAGAGATCCAAGCAGAGTGACAGCGCACTGTAGGCTCCACAGGATATAGTTATATCAGGTCCAGCCATTCCATATTCCTTTTGGTGTTCTAGATCCATAAAAATCTTTAATTCTTTCACCAATTTAGTTAAAATGATGTTTATGGGTGCTCCACTGTCTATGATCGCCCTCACTCTCACTCAGTTGACTATTATATCTTAGGTACAGTCAGAATATTGTAATATGGTATTTAATGAGTGAATAGCGGCATTATTTGCCAAATCAAGAAATTAATTTAGTTGCGTGGATAGATCAGGCAATGACTCCTTGATAGCACTAATTGAGATGGATAAGTTCTCCTCATATAATCTCATCTTGAGTAATTCCTCTGGGCTCATAGAGTATCTAATCTTTTCTGCTAGCTGATGAGCTTAAACCCAAATCACTTTCTGTATGACTTTTGTGTTGATCCCCTTTGTTTTGGCTTGGGTAATGCGTTTGCGTCCATATTAACAACCTGATATAGTGGATAAGTTGTTTCATTATCTATAAATAGGACAGAAACATATATATTGTCATTCATAATATAAGGGGGAACTGGTTCAACCTCAGTGCCTGATTATTCCTTGTATAGACCACGGGTCCTTTTCCCAACTCCTGACTGATTTCCTTCTCCTTTTCCTAGACTAGAGTGACCTGCTCCTTAGGCTTATTTCTCCACATTGGGTGGTTATGAGTCCAGGTTTCCCACACTGTTGACAGTGTATCTGCATCTTGTCCGCTCATTTTTGTACTTCAGGTTTATTCCCATCATGACTCAATTTTATTGCTCCTTATTTGACTCATTGAATTTTGCAGTATTTTGGTCTTGAGTCTGGATATATTTGAAGGCTCAGTTTGGTTTCTCAAAGGTCTCTTCTAGCATTTTTGGAAGATCCACCATGTGAGATGTGGACATCCAAGTCACTAATCCTGAAACCATTGTTTGGTGCAAATCACAATAGGGCTAAAGCGCCACTTGAGTAATGATTCAGGTGTCAAAATCTGTTTGCACTTTTGCACCAGCCAATATCTGGGACTCTTGGTAGAAGCAATATGCAAAAACTGCTAAGGTCTTGTCTTTTCAGAATTGAAGGCAATTAATTCCTGCTTGCAGTTAGACATCCATGTAAGGCTTCCAAATTATATCATAATGGCTTCCTTGGCCTCATTGTAAGACCAATTGTCCCGTTTAGATGGGGCACCACCAGATTCTGACAATTGGTGTTAAGGCATTTAATGATAGTCATCACTTTTTGTCAGTAACTTAATCTGAACATCATCTTGGGTAATCAGAAAAAATGCAGGAGCATAATACCAATATAATGTGGGTAATATTGGTATGCTCCAAAATTCATCTGTGGTTCCATTGGCCGGGGATTCCTGATTGATGACTAAATTGACCTTATGAGTAACTTTGGGGGTCATTTCCAAAATTTCTTCAAATGACCCAGAAATATCTCTAGGCAGTAAATCTTCCTGACTGGAGTTTATGCAATTTGTACACAGCTTCTTCTGCCTCTACTTTTGTGCAATCACAATGGTAAATCTCCAGCTCTTCTATGCATTTTAATAGTTGTGCTATTTCTTCAGTAATATGGCATATGCGTTCTCAATCTGCTTCTTGCTCAGCTTTCTAAAATATTAATTCTTTGATTAGTTCACCCTCCTTGTGCTTCAAAAAGTTAACTTTTCCACAGAGGTCATTGTTGATATTCCCAAATTTGTTTAACCCCTTCCTCGGCCATCATCATCCATCCTTCCAATGCAGTGAAACCAGTTTATGACGCCAAGTTGAGCGCGTTCTTGTTGACAGTTTCTAGTTCCATCCAAAGCTTTCATAATTCATTTTTTATAAGACATGGTTGATATGATTAACTTATTTTAATTGGCTTAAAACCTAGACTATCCCTTGTAGTGAGAATCAATTGTTAAACTTTGGGAAATGGTGGTTACTCAATTGGGCACCAATTGTTAAATCTGAGATCCGTTTACTCTTTTGGATAATAAGTTGCTTCATCTCCCTTGTTCAAATGCACAAATTTTTTTATATGCGTTTTTTGACTTGTTGATAATTTGTTATATGGGGATGTAATAGTATGAAGACTATTACTTTAGTTGAGCTTCTTTAAGATAAGATGGTTACTAGGTCCAACGCCAACCTGATGCATGTCCTAATCTTGAATGGTATTCTGGAAAATCTGCAGGGACTTCTTATATCTTTGGTAGAACTTAACCTAGGATACGGTTCTGTAGTTCTTCTTACTTCTCATCACTCAGAGTCTGTGTACATACCAAAAATATATATAAAGGATTTTCGTCCTTACAAATCCTAGTCTCAAGAGCAAACAATCTAAGATATAAAAGTATCTAATCTATAAATTTTTTTCTATTTAATTATAGCTTTATATAGAAAAGTGTAAAGGTAATATATAGGGAATTTGTCGACCAACTCTACTGCTGGCGCCCCAGTTATGAACCAACGGCAGTTAATGATGTTTTAACCCTCCAGGTTTGTGCAAAACGATGATTTTCCTTATCATTTTAATGGGTTCTCTTCCCTACTTGAACCCAACCTCTTATGGGTTGGAACAAAGAATGTGTCCAAACGTCTTTTCTCAACCCCATTGAATCAAATTTATTAGGTTAACAACCTGCTTAAGTAATGTGATTCTAACCCATAAACAGCAGGTTAAAAAAATAAAAGGGTAACTCAAAAGTTACTCTATCACAGGTGGCATCACTCGCCTAGCAACTCATAAACTCCTTAGTCAAAGGTAACTAACCCCAATCAACCTCTAAAAATGAATTAAGTTATCAATAATAAAATCAACACCCTAATCACTTAAGATTAGATAGAGATCATCCTCAAGAAACATTAATTAGTCTATTAGATCAAAAGCAAATGGATCAATAGATATTCTCTAAGAGTATTTTCCCAAGCAATCGTTATCATATATATTTGATAACTCCCACATCCACTAGTGGGATGAATTCCCTAGTGTACAAGCAGATGAAGCATAATTGATGAAGATGGGTAGTGTGGGAAAAATTCCCAAAAATGGCACAACAATAATCAAAGTTATTTTTGAAGCTGTCTTGATGTTCCTGTCCATTTTTAAAGTGGATGGCCTACCCAAACTCTCACAGTTGTAGACAGACACACACCCAATCTATAGTGATTTATCCACTTATATTTTTTTAGTTCATTTAGAGTTATCATCATACTGCAGCTGCATTCTGAAAATATATCTTTTCGCAGTTTTAGCACCTTCATAGTAAAAAATTGAATTACTTTTATCATTTCTTACTTGGTGCATATGGACAATGAGCACGCATAATAAAATGCTTTGAAATCACTACAAGTAGAGCTATTCTGAGAAAACACAGCTAACGCACAAGAACAACAAAAGTGAGTTAAGGCATGTCATTGACAATTCAGTGCTGTCAACCTATGTAGCTGAAAGAATTACCTTTACTAATTGACTTACCTTGTTTAATCACTAAGTAAATAGATAATTAGTTATATGGTTGGTTAGACAAAATCTCACCATTTTCCCTCACTTGACAAACATTAGGTAACAAAAATAGTTAGAGGTAGGGGTAAACTAAGTTAATAAGAAGCTGTTACCATAGGGATAAAGCTTTGTTGGTACTTCTTAAGGAACTTAGCACGCACTTAACTATTAAGTTAGCCATATTGAAATTTTCTCAGTGTAAGTGTCAGTAAATGTTTTCTCAAATTCTTGAAGAGTCCTTTTCAAATGTGCTCCATTTGCTAGTCCATATAAAGCCATTTTTTAATGTTATAAAGGACCAATTCTGCTATGGCAAAGATAGGCAAGGTCCAACAATCCTCATTATTAAGCCTTTGAGACTTGATTTTTTGAGCCAGCGCAGTGAAATATTCTTTGCTTTGTAGGTGAATTAATGTACGCATGAATTTTTCAAGTTATCTAGTAGATACCATGTATTATTAATTGACAAAATTATAAATTAGAGGTAGTGAGGATGCTTCACATATGAATCAAAATGGTGATCCCTATTGCCAAGTGGTAGGTGATATTGTATGCAGAAATGAGGAGGGCAAGAAAAGGTTCCATCTGGACGGTTTGCCAATGGGCAACTTCTGTAGGATGCCAATAAAAGTACCATTTACTTGTTCCATGGTGCCGTTGGTATCAGGGTGATAGGAAATAGATAAACCCTTGTATACTCTTCAGGTTGTTAAGCTTAGGGATAATATGCGATGTAAAGTTGGTCCCATTATCCACTAATATGAATTGTGGGCATCTATGCTAAAAAACCATGTTTCATAAAATAAACTTAGCCGTCATTGCACCATCCTAAATTTTGATTGCTTTGTCCTCCACCCATTTATTGAGATGAATAATGGCCATGATTCTATACTTGAATTGCCACAACTGTTGGTCAGTAGTCACAGAACGTCAAATGAGATAATGTTCCAAATGAAATTAGTTTTAACCAATTTATAGGAAATTCCTTCCAGTAAAGAGCTTTGGCGTGATATTTCTTACAACCGTTATTAGTCTACTGGATATTGATAGACATTGATTCAAAATAGTGTTTTTATTCTAACTGTTCATAAGATTTCCTATATTGCCCATGCCCTGTCACCTTATGGGAACCAAAAATCAAATCAGTCGCTTGGTTAGCCTAGGAAATACAAAGCGTTGTTAGCCAATGATCTTGTAAAGTTTTCAAATTTTAACATGGTTAAACTTTCTCAGCTTTTACAATTTACATTAGACTTACTTGGGTTCATTGTCATATTGCTAAGGTAACATCTTTTTTAAACAGTTCATTGGCCATATTGTATGCTATGGTAAAGTAGGCAACTGAGAGAGAAGATAGGCATTTGGTAATTTATTTCGGGCTGGTGCTGAATTTCTAGATTTTAGGTTTGTAGCTTCAAAGACCATCAAGATGCTCTTCCAGCTTTTTTTAGATTTTTTAACTAGCAAAGAGAGGCGTAGTCAGTTATTACTATGAAGAGCACCCTGTGGAAATATACTCATGATTGCTTTCAAAGTAGATGATGGCTTGGCATTTCTTCTCCGTTACATTGTAATTTTATTTGTAAATGTCCAAAATTTCAGCTACAGTAAATCACTGGCTATCAATTCCCTCAACGTAATTTTTGATAATACACCCTGATGGCAGTGAGGAATATGTCCATATGAATAATAAACAGTTTATCAAAATCAGGGTACATGAATATTGGCACTTTGGTGAGTCAAAGCCTCAAACTGTCAAAGGCAACTGGTAGTTTGATATCCACTCAAATTGTACGCAATTTTTTTAGAGGTGAAATAAGGGCTCATCAATCTTACTAAATTTCTCAATGCAATGGTGGTAGCATCCAATCATATAAGGGACACCTAAATATCACGCTTGCTACTCAGCCAATCATTCTCTTGATGGCCTCATCCTTTAATGTCTGGTGCTGTATGTCATGCTTGTTAATAAAAAAACCCAAATATTCAAGTTTGCTAAGAAGAAGAAGCACTTATGCAAATTGATTCTATATATGACTTGGTGAGGCAGCAGAGGCCTTCTTCCAAGTATTGCAGTTGCTTATTAAACGTTTTTTTAAAAAACGTTTATATCATCCAAATATACTAAAAAAGAAGATTTTTGGATCTCCTGATATACTACTCAGCGACTTCTGAAAAGTCATAATGGCGGTACACAACCCTTGTGGCATCCAAATGGGTTGGTGTTAGGATTTTTATGCACATTTACAGCTTCCTAGGTTTAAGAATCTTCTAGTTTGCTAGGAGATAAGTCCTGATAGCAAATGAATTGGATACTGGTTAATTTCAATATTGGTTTTATAATGTTAGCAGATTTTGGGTAATTCGCCAGGTCACATATGCTGTGGTCAATCCAAGCAAATGCCTAAGGCCTCATTGGTCAGGGTTGCTAAAGAAATTGATTCATATGATATTTAGTCAATGATCAACTATTAGTTATACCAATTGGCATTAGTTAAGTTTCATCACAGGCTGATTGGAAATTTATATATAGGAAGTTGTGAGGCAAGTGATGCCACCTGCAACTAGCAAATCAATCAGTTAGTTTGCAACCTGCTATAATTTGTACCCAGTCCCATTGCCTAAGCAGGTTGTCATGTTTACATTACTTTATTGAGGGAACCCAGTGCCAAGATAAGACTGGACGTCAAAAATCCAAAAATATCAAGCTTAAGGACCTCCCTGACTTAAAGCACACCTTGGAACAACGCTGGTTGCAGGCCAGATATGCCCAGTTTGGTCCAGGGGAAGTGCATGATGTCCAGCCCTATGTTATGTAGTGGCATTGAAACTGACGAGTTATATCCTTAAAAAAATGGTTTGGTTCAGTTGATTGGAGAACGGGGGCTTGAAACCAGTTTAATCTTTAAAATTTCCAAATTGGGACAGTTCAGCTTGAAATCAATCACTTGATTTCATTTGATCTAGAGCTACAGTACCCTGGCTGATAGTAGGGTGTTCAAATTGGCTTGTTTAGGCTTGGACCATTTTCCCTCAATTGACAACTCACCTCCTCTTGTTTAAAGTATGTTCTTGAGACCAACTTTTCTTTTTGGACATCTTACTATTATTAATTAATGTTAGTTTACATTTTTAAGAAGGTAACTTGGGTAAATCTGTGTGCAGACCTCTTTGGGAGGTCTCTAACAACATCAGCCATTTTATTTTCACAAAGTTAACTAACGCATATGGTGCACCACTGGGCCGCCATGGTCCCCTCCAGACCGAGGCGCACAAGCACTCTAGCCCAGATCTCCGCTTGGTTATGGACTCCCCTTTGGGGTCCACCCAAGTCTTGTTGTTTGTTTTTTATCAATTTGTATACCGCGTTGTACACTCTTGCACTGGATTACTTTAGCTCCAAGACCCTCTGCAGTGCTATTCTCACCATCCTATATATGACTGGGTCCCTGGCGGTGTGGCTGTGTATATTAAACCACCTCATTGGGAACGAAAGAGTTACAGATACTCTCCTGACACAAGTTGCTATCCAAATGTTGGTTTGCTGAGATCAAGAGAAAATGTTAGGGATACGTTTTCTTTCTCTTTTCATTTTTAGGTCTCTAGGATGTCTGACAGAGGAATTCTTAGTTCAATGGAGAAGACCATTGTTGGAAAAGATTTTAAAGGCAAATTCAAAGGCAACAGCTGCCGTTCACTTACTGAGGCGCCAACCAAGTTTTGAGCTCTAAATCCCTCTTAAATTCCCAAGTTTGTTATAATAAATAAGCAGATCATGATATTATAACAAGTTCTATTCATCTTCAGTTTAATATCGTTGTAGTACATTATTTGTTGACACTTTTTTTGATAAAGCGTTGGGATCAGATATCCTTAGATCAGAAGCAGACCATTGAAGTAGATCTCCACTGACTCAGCGTGACGTGAACTAAGGCTGGGAACATCTGATTTGAGAGTAGATTAAGTTCAACTGGAAGAGGGAAGAAGTCCCTAATTGTCAACATTTTCAGCACTTCGTGGAACATTCCAAGTTTAGTGTTGGACACATCTCAACCTGATTTTATTTATTCAGCTACAGATAATGGTCTCCATACTATATCACTCATCTATTAATATCAATCAATGCAAATCATGCACATAGGAACTGAATCTCTTCAGTTAACCTCTGGGAACTAGTAGGAACAAAGCTGGTCTTAACAAATTAGTTTTAACTACAGGAGTAGTTGAGTAAAATAAGCCAATCCACAATGTCATACAAGGACGAATTAAGAAAGCTATGGATGGGCTTAACAACTGTCAATAAGAACGCCTTGAAGTTGGCCAACTAATATAGAATTCGCTGCTCTAGAGGAGAGAGTCACTAAGAACAAAGAAGGAGTAGAAGAAGTTTTAAACTTCAGCAACGATCTACTCAGAAAATAACGTCCTTGAAGAAGAAAGAAGGAGATCTTTTCCAAGAAGTTTTATTATTGAGAACAGGACTCAAAGCAGATTGTGTGCGATTGCACTCAAAAATTTTGGATATGGTCATTTGTGTGATGGACGGGGTCTCTGAAAACTGCTACAAAGCAGTTAGGCAAGAGTGCCCAGGTGAGTGCCCACAGGCAGGATAGCCCTGCTGTGAAGATGTCCCTAATCTGACTGTGCGGAAACCACTTTACCACAAAAGTTTGGGCTACAGTCAAGACAATGCTGGCACTCAGAAGGAGGGCCTGGCCCCCCAAGAGGGAGTACAAGGACTGGATGGCCTTGTCAAAGTCTGAGCTGCTGTCCATGTGGGGTTTCTGCACTTTATCTTAATAAACTGATTTGCAAATGCAAAAACTTATTTTTGAATTTATTAAGTTTTTATTAAATTTATAGAAGACAAAACTGCTTTACACAGTTTCGCCTGCTCAGATTTATACTGAGCTTAGTGGGGAAGAGTGGGTCCTGTTCCCCGCGGAGTCCATGGGCATCTTCCTGGTGGCGGGCCCTATTTGAGAATTTAGACCCTTAATTCTGGCGTCAAGGCCCATTCTCAAACTCGGGCTGGGTACCCTCAGGGTTGCAGAAACTTTTCCGCATTTATTATTCAGCTTCGATTTACTCTCAAAGCCCAGGCCATTCTCTTCACCTGTATTCCCCAATATTGGTTCATTGCCTCTTTTGGGAATATTTTGTTTGGTGGCATCTGGTTGGCCAGAGCACCATTCGCAAGGATTTTCATCCTTGTCAATACTCCCATAAATGATGGATTCAGCCACACCTGATTGGGTGAAAATTCATGTCTGAGGGTCTGATCACTCGTTGCTGCCTTTGAAAATTGAATTTGGCAGCATCTGGTTGGCCAGAGCGCCATTTTTGAGGCTTCCCTTCCCCATCAGCCTTTCAATTTGTTTTTAATTCTGATTTTGAGGCATCTGATTCGTCAGATTGCCATTTACAAAAATCAGTGTGGTTGAGCCCCTCTCCCCTGGCCTCAACTATCGCCCTAGGGAAGACTAGGGCAATGTGATGGTCAGGCAACGCCTTGACCATTACAATTTGGTACAACACGTTGAAGAATTAAAGAATCAGAAATGCGAATGCAAACCCTATACAGAAAACAAAGCCAAAGAAAAAACTCCAAGAACTTCAGTTGGGCTAGTCAGCAAGATATAAAAATATGCTGATTGCATTCGCTACCATTTTAGAGATGACACCTAATATTACTCCTCTCATCAGTCAGGTTGTTGAGCAACAAATGGCGGCTAGTGAAAATTTGGAGGAATTTAAAACCATGGCAAAAACTACCTACTTCTCATTAGGATAACACTCCTGTGTTCTTCCGCCTGTTTGACATGAATATGTTTTAGTGTGATGATAAAAAGCTTTGACAGTCATGAACTGCTTGGATACTGACTGCTAAAACTTGGTGTTGCCTCATTTTGAGGGGACAGCTAGTCCTATGATGAGGCCAAAGCTGCAATTATGAAGAATTTGGAAGTTCCTCATGTATGTCAAAATGCAACTAGGAATTTATGCAGATCCAATTCATGAAAGATGAAAAATTTGCAAATTTAGCCAGAATGATTCTATCAAGATTTGCAGATTTTTGTTGGAGCAAAAGTATTGACTGACTTTGATGCGTTTATTGCATTACAAGCGGCTCTTTGGCCTTAACATGATTTTTACTAAATGATGTCTTCCATGCTGGTCACCAAAAATGACCACATCTCAAATGGTGGATAACATGAAAATGTTAGGTGCCACATTTGGCCACTAATTAAAACTACAAGCTTAGCCCAGTCAGAAATTTGAACACTACCAAATATGCTAAATCTGCATAGGAAACACTTGATCAAACGGTGCTGGGAAATAAACCCAAGGGCTTAAATGGAAACAAGAGAAATATGCGGCGTCACCAGTATGGGGGTAAGGGCCACTTCGCTGCCCAGCGATTCAGCAAGAAGTCCAAGGATTAGATTAATATGTTGCAGGCTAAGGAAGCCAAACCTGCACAAGAGTCGGGAAAAAGACTTACAGCCTAAACGTGAAACAGCCTAGAGCTGCAGAAAATTACATTCCTCCTGATATCATGAATGAAGACATTGAAATCAGCAATCTGTTTGTAGATGATGACGCGCCAGACCAGATTGATCAAGTGGTCAACCTAGATGCAATGCTGTAACCAGAGCCAGAGCAAAGGGGATTGACCCTGAAATTATTAAGGAAGTCACTCAACCTTATGCATGCCAACTAGCGGACAAGATCTGATCTTCAGAGAAATCCGAGTTTTCCTGGCAAATCTGAGAGAAAAGATAATGAAGATATATAAAACAAATCCTTGATTCTATCCATCTTATCCCAGTGACAGAATTGAGAAAATTAAATGATTTTGGAACCCTCACCGAGATGGAATTGTCATCAGGGGTTGCTGAGATAACAATTTATTGGTTGACTGAAAGCAACTCGATAATCTGACAAAAAGACAGCTGGTTGAAGTGCTTGAATTATTTGAAAAGTATTAGAAATCTTCGCTAAGGATGATCATGACTTAGGATGCACAAAAAACGTAATCCATAAAGTCAACACCGGGGAAAATTTACCAATCCAGATGAGACCAATATGAAAATCAAAAGCAGCCAAGGCGGTAGTGGAAGAGGAAATCAGCAAACTAGTGGAGAACGGGCTCCTAGTTCCATTGTTAAGCCCTTGGGAAAGCCCTATCTTGATAGTGAAGAAGAAGGACAGTTTAATTGGCTGGGTATTGACTATTGGAGATTGAACAAGATAATGAAGAAGGATTCAGATCCACTTATAAAAATTGATGATGCATTAGACAGCCCTGGAGCTGTAAAGTATTTCTCCATGATGGATCTAATTTCAGGGTACTGGAAAATTGATTTTCCAGCTGAAGATCAAGCTGAGGAAATGCCACTTCTTCAAATAAAGAGCTGGAATATCTGAGGTTTATCATTAACTCCAGCAGACTGCAGCCACAAATGCAGAAGATCGAAGACATATAGCAGATGGCTATCCCAAAGAGCGTCCAAGATATCCAAATATTCTTGGAATGGTCAGATATTATCAAAGATTCATACAAGAATTTGCAAAAATAGACAAGTTTCTTTTTTATTTGCTGAATGATCCAAAGAAAGAATATGTATGGAATGAAGAGGCTCAATATCCTTTTGATGATTTTCGCTGGTACTTTATAGATTCTCCAGCTTTAGAAATCAGAATTTTTAATCAGAAACTTATAATACAAACTGATGCTTTATTGATAGCGATTGACACTATCCTGAATCAAGTAGTTGAACCCAGGGAATAGTATCTAATAGCTTATGTGAGCCAGACGTTAACAGCAGCAGAACGGAACTACACTGATATTGAGCATGAATGCCTCATGTTGATTTACGCCTGTAAGCAGTTTTGTGTGTTTATCCACAGTATGCTCTTTATATTGGCGACGGAATACTCCTCCCTGCGCTGGTTAAATACTCTAAAGGAGAAGGAAAAAACGTCTGTCCTGATGGGCACCAAAGCTTCAATCATACAACTTTGATATAGTCCACTAAGCAGAAGCTTTTCACAAAATGCGGACAACCTATCAAGGTTGCTGATGGTCCAAGTGGTATATCAACAGGCTGATGAGCTGTTTCAGAGAATGTTTGATGGAGAATTTGGGAATGAGTCCCAAGAAATCCAAGGTGCACTTCAAAAGCGATGGAAAACACTGAGACCCAGAATGGACAAGTGTTCAAGATGAACGACAGAAAATAATTATTATTTCTGAAACCATCTGAACAAGCAGCAATAATTCAGTTCGCACATAAAGTTGTTGAGCATGGAGGTCTGAGGAACTTAACTGGCCACATTCACCAGTTTTTACTGGGAGTCTATCAACTATGATGTGGACAATTATCTGTCTTGCTGTGTGGAGTGCCAATTGCATAAACCACACAAGAACACCACCAATATTGACTGGTCAGCCCAGGATTTGACTGGTATACAGTGTCCATTGACATGATGAGACCACTGAATATGAGGACTTGTAGAGTCAGTATCATAGCTGTGATTGATCATCTAATAAGATGGGTCAAGACAAATGCAATATTAAAAGTAGACACTACAAGTACCGCAAAAGTTATCCTAGAGTAAGTTATTTATCAGCACGGATGCCCACAAGTCTTAAGTGACAACAGAATGAATTTCACATCTCATGTGATCCTAAGGTTGAATGAAAATAATGGGAATCTGAGGAGTCATAAAAGTTCCCTACCATCTGGAAATGGATGAACCTCTAGAACTTGTGAACAGAACGCTGGCTTTAGAAAAAAGGAACTTTTATTTAACCAAAGTAAGCTGACCAGGGGATGGACATTACCAAACTAAAAAACTAAAACTAAAACTAACGTAATTAATTGATTCAAGCAAAACGCCCAAATGAGTGGATTGAATGAAACACACCAAAAGAAACAACCAACCAGGTGGGCAGTGGAGACCGCTTATTTTTCCATGGCGGAAGGGGAGGGGGATTGGGGGGCTCATCTTCAGCAGCAGCTTCCTCATCCCAGAGTCGGGTACATGTCAAGGTGGATAGCAAGGGCGTCGGGGCATTGGCGGCATGTGGTTCAATATCACTAATGATTGGTATTTCTGAGAAATTGCCAACTATGAAAATGGCAGTGATATATTCAGCTAAAGCTTTTTTGGCTTTAATGCAGGCGTCTGGTAGTTTAACAAATGTGGCAAATTGGTTTAGGTAATCTTAGCTTTAGGATTCCGTGCTACAGTTACCACGTTCTTATATCATTTTTGACATTTTTGTGCAATTGATTCATATTAATCTTACTTTTTGGGGTGAGATCTATGGGGATAACAGGAGGTGGAATTTTTCCTGTGAGCATCGCCACTGATTTAGTGGCAGCTTTGCAGAGGGGATGACAATCTGGTGTGGTAGCTGCTTCTACTGCAAGCTGGTGGTCGCTGTAGAATGATTTGGCATTTGGCTGTGGGGCATATAAACAGGGGGGAATTTGGCGTCCCATTCTGCATTACAGAACCGCTTTATTTGCAGAGATGGTTCTAATGCGATTACCTGATTTGCCCAATTTAGCCAAAGCTCCTATGGGTTCTGGTTAAATTAAATTGGGGAATTGGCATATGGTTGAGGTTTGGTTGATTTGTGGAGGATTCATGGGATTAACTGGAGTCCAATCCTGTGCTTGATTGGGTGAAGCGTTTGTGGCACTGGGGTGAGGAGGAAGCTGATTGGTGGCTGCAGGTGCAGCTGCAGCAACAGGCTTTGGGGGAGGGGAGGTAGGATTGTATCCCATTCCAGAACTGGTGAGGGGTGGGCAGTGGAATGGGGGTCAGCGGGCGAAAAATCTGATCCATCAGAAGTAACTAAGGAGGGGCACTTGCATTTTGAGCGGTCCAACTTTAAACAGGATGAGCATATCATCTGCCCGCCCTTGACGTGGGCCCAAAATGGTTGGTCGAGGGCAGAAGGAATGATGGTGTGAGGGGAAATCAAAACGGCAATTTCACTAAATTCAGGGCTAATTGTGGCATATGCCTGAGGCCCAGTGAGGTGTGTGGCCCCATTTGGGACAACAAATTGTATGATGGAGTTGGAGCCATAGGCTGCCAAACTGTCCATCAGATTTTGGTGAAGCACCGCAGGGGGGGACGTGGGTGGGCAAACCAGCAAACTGGACCACCAAAGTGGTGTCCTCTGGGATCCAGGTCCAAATTTTGGGAAGAGGGGTACCCTGGAATACCAGGGGCACAGTTGCCACAGTGGCGACGTCAGCTTCACAGGTGAAGCCAAAGTACCCCTTATAGGGGTGAAAACCATTAAAACTGGCAGGAATCAACACCGCCTGTGCCATTTCAATAATGGCTTGGTCATGGTAATGGAAGAGCTTCCCATAGTTGACCCTTAGGCCATAGTGCATGTTGCTCCAGGGGAGCACCAGGGGGCAGCAAGGTACTGCTTAGGTATGAGTGATGTGGGCGTTGAGATCATTGGGAGAAACAAATTGTCCCATGGGTTTGGTATGACTGGGCGAGACAGTCTGAGTGCGTTTTCCTGCCAAACGGAAAACAGCGGGGGAGTTTTGCCACTGCCCCACACTGGAGCAGCCAGCAGAAAATCCTAGGACTTTTAGCAAAACTAAGGTAAGAAATTGATATTTTCTTCCTTGTTTTTTGTATAATTTGCTTGGAAAGTTACGCTGAGCAGAAAGAGAGTAGTAACACTGAGGAACTTAGTTGCTGAAGAAACCTCCATTTTGGAAAAAAACCTTAGTTCAGTAACATTTGCCTACAACATTAGCTGCCATATGGAGATGGTAAAAACGTCATTTAAATTGTTATATGGGCAAAAGGCCATGTTACTATCAATTCTATATTCAGCTATCAAATTAACATTGAGGATGAGTGCTGAGCAGTACCTACTTTGATTTTCAAATATCCTGCTTAAAATGCAATTAAACGCATTCAATATGATCTTAAAGAAAGATCAAGGCCAAGCTGACAGATGACAAGAACCAAAAAGCTGCACAAATACCATGTAGACAATAGGGTAGGCTATTGAAATACGCATGGCTTTGGGAGTATAAACAAACTGTATGTGCTGTGGTTGGGTCCGTTCAAAAACTATCACCAAGAAGGCAATGGACACATATACCATCAAGAACCTCATGGATGGAAGAATAGCGAACTGGGTCCATGCAAAGTACCTAAAGCCTTAGATTCAATAAAAATGAAAGACTTCCTGAAGAATCTCTGAACCATTGAAATGGTTATGTTCTAATATTTTTGTTGAGACCTAAAAAAGACCGCAGAACCAAAATAAATGGTTAAGTCTTAAAAAATAAGACATATGAACCACGTAAATTGGTAGGTCTGAGGATACATAGGAACCAGTTTGGGGGAATAAAGAAAATGGTCCTCTAAATTGAGTATAGGTCATGTCCCATAAAAAGATAAGAAAAAATACAAAAAAAATTGATAACATATGAAAAAGAAGTAGAAAAATTCATAAAAATAGCATTTATTTTATGATTTTTATTCGTTATCCTTGCCTTGGGGATGATTCCGCCTATGTAACCTCTTGGGGAGGGAGGATGTATGACAGTAGGAGTGATCAAGCCATCAAAATCTATCTGAGAGCAAGCACTAGCGAGGGCTAAACCCACCCAAAGCCAAGTTCTTTGAGTTTAAGCTGAGCCTTCAAAGAATGCGATCAGGGGAAGGAAATTTGAAATGTTGGTACTGGCCAAATGTGCACTTCAGATTGGGGAGGAAAAAGCAGAAAAGGAAGAGACAGTTGGCAAATAACCCTGTTTAATACCAATATGGCACCAATGCTGAAAGATAGTCTTGAGTGCTTGCTGACATGCTTCATCAAGGACGTTGGACATGTGGCTGGCATGGTGCAAGGGATACTGGAAGGAGATTGCTAAATCATGCCTCCAATCAGAGCAATCGGGAGGTATCAATGTGAAGTGTCAGAGATAAGGTATTTGTGCAATGAGCAAACGGCATCATGAGGGCGATGGCTGCAAGCTTCCTGTAACTGGAAGTAGAAAGAACGATGGAAGTTGGGGGAGGCCAGAATCTTTGTGGTCCAACTGTGAAGGACTTGGCCAGTGAAACGAATAGTGTAGGCTTCAACATCTCAATCTAATATGCTTGAGAAATCGCTGGGGTTAAGAGCCTCAGCAAGGCTTCAGTTACTCTGCTTCTTAAATATGCATATGGAAGCTCAAACTGTTAATGATTTCCAATAGTTAATTTTGGTCAAAAGTCCTACTGGCCTATAATATTAACTGAGCCAAAATAGGAACTCTAGGAAAATCCGAGCATTCACAAAACGACTGACTAATATTGGACGGCATTGCTTCAGTAGGATTGACAATTATTATGGGATTAGCCAAGAATGGAGCTGAATCCAGAAAAGTGTAAAAGTCAAGTTTGGGAACAGATGGAAGAGGGAGAATCTGCTGCAATTCATTTGAGATGGTAGCTACTCTTAATCTCTTTCTGCTAAGCATCACTTTTCGAAAATCAATTCAGCCTGAAATTTAGCTCCACTAAAGAGATTTACGAAAACTATTAGCAAATATGGTGGGAAACCCCGCAAAAGAACCCGCAGGCTATGCCAAACGAGCCAGCAACACCCCCAAACGAAGCAACCCTCAGTTACCCACCTCAGGGTCAACCAGAATCACCCGCTCTCAAGCAGCAGCCATGAAAGCAGGCACCACCCCCCAACCTGGAGCTACTCCAACTAGCGCCAGTTCACCTGATCGCACTTCTGCAACCTGCACGCCTAACAGCTCTGTGTGTGCTGCCTCCCACCAACCCGCTGGGCCCCCTCCAACCAAGGAGGCCATCACCCACGCTGTTTTAATGGCGTCTGCTCAGTTGAATGCAACTCAGCCCATCCAGACATTCATTTGTCAGCTCCCATCCATTGCTCCCTCCATGAGGGGCGATACCCAGCTACCTGGCCCCCAAATCCTCAGATGTAAGGTTGGATTAATTCTGGTTTCAAATTGGGACAATCTACTCTTCCCATCTATTATTGTTCCAATCTGTCCCATTTAAACCCCGCACTTCTCGTGTATCAATATGCTGAAAACGACCAATTCACTAATCAGCCAATGAGTTTTGCCCATGAAATCACAGCAAACACTCGGGCTGAATTTACCCAAATAGATTGGGATGGTGATGAAACATCTCCTCCTCCCAATTGGCCAATCTGGATGGGACTCCCCAATTTAGCGAGGCCCAACAATCCTGGCCCCAAACCCAGATGTAAGGTTGGATTAGCCGCACATTCTGGTTCACTAAGCACCAAATTGGGACAATCTACTCTTCCCAATGGGAATTTAAATGGTTCAGATTTTGGAACTTCACACCAGTTCCAATCTCACCCGTCCCATTTAAACCCCATAATCGGCACTTCTCAAGTCGGCACTTTATCTCAAGATGCTGAAAACGACCAATTCACCAATCAGCCAGTGAGTTTTGCCCACGAAATCACAGCAAATACTCGGGCTGAATTTACCCAAATAGATTGGGATGGTGATGAAACATCTCCCTCCTCCCAACTGGCTGGAGTTAATTCCAATCTGGATGGGCCTCCCCAATTTAGCGAGGCCCAACAAACCGCCCCTCAATTTAATATGACGCCAGCAACTGCTGTAACATTCCAGAAACAAGGGAACTCCGCAAACTTGTCCAAACCACCAGCTCACACTCAACCTGCAATTGCAGCCCAAAGCAAACATAAACGTACCAAAGGAGCCACTGGGGCGTGGCAAAAAACCTCTGGTACCAACGCTACCCAAGCTGATCCCCGTGAAGTGGCGTTTATTGCCGATGTTAAGAAGAAATGGGCCGAAACTAGAGCGCAAAAAGCTCTACCTCGCTCAACCCTCTCACGCAATTCGCCTTTATTATGGGCATAACCCTGTTGAATTCTATACAGAGGATTACTTCTCATACTTTGCAGCGATTGCGGAGACATTCCCTATTAACACCACCATCCATGAATCAGTGGAGAGGCCACTACATCGATGTGGGCTTCACTGAAGCTGCCCTTGCTGACCATGCTGCCACCCTCCAGGTCATTATTCCACGCGGATCTCTTCGCATCTCCCGCACACGCTCTCACCTGGAGAAAATTTCATGGGTTACTTTTTCCAACCTACCAACGACTGTTGATCCATAGTCTCTTAAACTGGCACTCCATCGTGGTTTAATGGAGTTTGGGTCTGTTCTTTCAGTGGACTTTAGCGTCCCCTCTTACTATGCTCCCACTCAAAGAGCTCGCACTGCTAGGGCGTCGTTCATCCCCTCCCCCACTGTATCCCGCAACATTGAGGTTATTCCTCGTGTGGCGGTAGTTGGGGCATGCCCTGAGATCTTTTTTGTCGACCCTGATCAGGCGCGCCCCGGTGTTCATGGTGTAACGCCCTTGGACACTTGTATAGTGGCTGCATAGCTCGAAAACAAGCCCTCTTAGCCACCACCCAGGGGCCTAAACCAGGCCAAAAACGATCCCACATGGCTGCAGCAGCAATTCCACAACCCACACAATGGGTTCCCGTTCAAGACCTGTCCCCTGAGGCCTTACGCCTAGCAGTTGAAACAGCTAACCCCACTATTGGTGTGGGATACCTTCGCGCTCATGCCCCCCTTCCAATGGGCACCCCCTCCAATCTCCCAGAGTCAACTCCCTCTCTCACCAAGCGCAAGGCATCTCCCACAGGGTGCCCCTCATCAGCCACCCCCACTCAGGGCTCCGCGGCACCCCCACCCAACCCCCACCAGCGATTTATCGCATCAGCCCTCAGCTCCCAATGGAGCTATGCCCACCAGCATGGACTGGCAACTCGCGGCCTGCAGTAGAAGTGCCACCTCAAAGAGTCCTACCCCAACCCCACAGTCCATTTTGCGCGGATCCTTTGCAGTGTTGGAGGAAGTGAATATGGACTCAGACTCATCAAATGGGGACACCGCGGAGGTCACCATTGAGCACCCTCAGGTCCTTCCCCTGCAACGGAGCGGGGGCAGCATCCTAGGCTGGCTTACTGGGTCCTCCGCCCCCCACCCTCTCCTTCCCCTCAGAACCCTCGACGCTCCTCACGGATTGCAGCTAATAGTCAAGCTAAAGGACTCAAAACTAGCCGCCTCACAGCAGCAGGTTTAAGCGCTGGCAACCCCCAGGACATGGAGGGGAACAGCTATGAGTCCCCATGGCAGCACCCTGGCCCTGCAATCCATCAACGCAAATGGGTTGCGGGACTTTAAGCGGAGAGCCCGCCTCCTCCGAAACTTCAGGTCATCACAAATTGACATCGCTGCTGTCCAGGAGCCCCATATCCTCCCCCACGAACAATCTGCATGGAATGAACAGTTTGGAGGCAACTCCTTCTGGACAAACCATGCCGCCCTTATTGTTTTAAATCCTCGGGTTAAAACCCATTCTTTTTCACAATATCTAGGTGGCCGCCTCATACTGGCCAAACTCACCACTCCTGACTTCTCCTTCTTCGCTGCAAGCATCTACCTGCCTAATGCAGGTCAGGAGCAAAATCGGCTCTTGGAAGAGCTCCTCCAACTCAATCTCCCACGGAATACAGTTCTCTTAGGAGATTTCAACACAACCATAAGTCGCGTCCGTGACTCTTACCCCCTGCAGCAAAGGAACGCCCTGGATCAAGTCGCCTCCAGGAATTCCTTCGCCTGAGTGGCTTTATAGATGCGCTTCCACCCTCCGCGTCTGGCCTAGGTTGCATGACTAGGATCCAGTATGATGGAGGAGCTTTCCAGTCAGCGTCACGCATAGATATGGCACTGATTGGCCCCCTGCTAATTGGCCGCGTCTCCTCTCCCATCTCTCGTGACAACCATCTGAGTGATCACAGGTCACTCACCGTTGTCCTCACCACCACACTTAGACCGTCGCGTAGGTTCTGGCCTAGGGTTGCCCCAGCTCTTCTCAACAACCCCTTCACTAAGGAGAAGCTGTCTATGACCATCCGGGAGAATCCCACCTCCCCCCCTCCCCACCTGCTTGACCACAAGGCTAGATGGGCGGTGACCAAGGAGGGCATCACCCGCGTTGCTTACAACTGTGCCAAAGCCCAGATGACTGCAGCTCGCGCCAGAGTCAAAAGGGCGGAAGCCAGAATCAGACATCTAGAGCGAAACTGTCAGTCTTCGCCTTCTCCCAGATGGTTGGAAGACTGGGAAGCGGCGCAGGAAGTACTCCGCTTGGAGCTCACACTGCAGGAAGAACGGGCAGCAAACTTTACAACATCTCGTTACTATGCTCAATGGGAACGCCCCACCCGCTTCTTCTTTCAGAAACAGAAAGCCCGGTCAACAGCGCAGGATATTACTGCACTGAAGATTGGCACTACAACCACTTCAGATAAGGAGGAAATCACGCAGGAACTACACCGCTTCTACTCCAGCCTCTTCCATGCCACCCAGGTGGACCCATCGGACATCCAAGACTTCCTGTGGCGGGCTCCAGAGCCGCCCATTGACCCACGGGCTGATGAGGCTCTACTGGCGCCTATTTCCATCCAGGAGGTGATGGAAACCCTTCTGAAATCCCCACGGCTTAAAGCCCCAGGCCCAGATGGAATATTCTTTGAGGTGTACCTTCTGGAACCTGCAGTGATAGCCAGAACCCTCCGCGACCTCTTCGCTGCACTCTTGGTGAATGGCGAGGTCCTCCCCGACTCCAGAGGCTCAATCACGACCCTCATTCACAAGAAGTCAGACCGTGAGAACCTGGCGAACTGGCGCCCCATAGCGTTGATCAACACAGACCACAAGCTCTTCACGAAGCTTCTGGCCAACCGCATCACCAAATGGGTGTCACCTCGCCTCTCCCCATCCCAGTACGGTTTTATTCCGGGGAGGTCGTTATGGGACAACTATAATGACCTTCACGTGACTTTGACTGCTAACTCTCGTAAGGTGAATGGCTTTGTGGCTCTTCTGGATATGGAGAAAGCATATGATCGGGTAGCCTGGAAGTATATTGATGCTTCCCTGGCCCGCTTCCATCTCCCACCCGCAGCTAGGCGCTGGATATCATCGCTCTATGACCAGCTCCACACCAGAGTCCTGGCGCCAATGGGTTTTACAGTGGCAGTACCAGTTGGACAAGGTCTCCGGCAAGGGACCCCCTGAGCCCTATCCTTTTTAACATCACCCTTGACCCCCTCTTAGCCTCCTTACAGGACAAGCTAACAGGGATTCTGGTCCCAGGTAAAGCCCCCACACGCACCATGGCATTTGCAGATGACACTGCCATTGCATTTGGCTGCCCTGGGGATGTTGCCCTCGCTGCTGTGACCATTGAGAGGTACACCAAGGCGTCCAACGCCATGGTCAACACCTCCAAGACAACAGTTGTACAGGTCGGCTCCCCCACCTTCCCCCCACCATTTGGTATTGAACCTGAGCGCGGTACCTTCCGTCACCTGGGCGTTCTCACCAACCAACAAGGAGTTGCGCTAAAAGACAATGAGGACTTGCTCCTTGCAGCAGTTAACTCCAGGATTGCCAGCTGGAACCGGCGGCACATCACCCCCAGGGTCGAGCTCTGATGGCCAATGTGTTCCTCCTCTCCAAAGTCTGGTTCCTAGCGCACGTCTGCCCATTCACAGATGCCTTTTATACGCGGCTCAATGTACTCCTCCGCTGTTGGATCTGGGGCTCAAACCATCCACCAATAGCCCTCTCAACCATTGCCCGACCCTGCAATGAAGGGGGCCTAGGGCTTCTGGACACGCGATCCCACGCCACCACAATCTTCCTGAAGTTCCTATGGCCGATTGTCTGCTGGGACGCGACCCCCATGCCCCAATGGGCGCCCGCCCTCCGCCAGTCAGTGTCAGCAGCTCTGGGTCTTCCTAGAGCATCTCTGACCTCATTGGGGAGTGGCTCACAAACCACCCAGGCCATCGCCTAAAACCATCCTCATCCCCCTACTGGAACCAGGCTCTCCTTGCCCTGAAACGAGTAGGCGCGCGGATCCACCATGCCTTCCCATACAGAAGGGAAGGCCCTGGCCTCAGCCCACGTCGCCATGCAATTGTGCACAATGGACAAGTTGTCACAACTCGCCTCAACCCCCAAGATCGTCCTCCCATCCGCCCAAGACTCCTTGAGCTCCTCCCTCCGTGAGATTTGACCTTAAGGAATTGTGGAAGGACGTCTATCACCCCATCCTGTCAGCAAAGGTGTCCAACACCTTATGGAGAGTGCTCCACTGTTCATACAGGACAGGGGACCGGACTGGCCCTACCTTCCAGCACCGAAGCTGCCCCCGCTGTGTGGAGCCTATTGACTCCCACCTCCATCGTTTTTTCACCTGTCCAGGTGTCGCCGCATTTTGGCCAAAGGCCCGCGCGCTCCTCCATGCTCAGCCCTGGTCTGGACACCCTGTGCAAGACCTCATGTTTGAGCAGACATTGCCTGGTTGCCACCGACCCCTCCGTGTCCTCGCCTATGCCACAGCCATCTGGACCATCCATAACTCCTTCCTTCGTGCTGCCTTTGACCAGCAGGTGTGGACCCTTCCACACATGATCACCCACTTTCAGGTACACTTTGAGATGGCCCTGAAGGTCTGCACTATGTCGCCAACCCTCCCCCGCTCAGTTGTCACTGCAGCATGGCTCTGGCGCGCAAACCCCCCTCCCTTTCTCGATGCCTCCTCCCTCCCCTTCCCTCGCCTCAGGCTCTTAGGAGCCCAGGTGTAATTCAATAAACATCGATGAATCCCCCCCCTTGGGTTGGGACCATCTAGTACTAAAAAAAATGGTAGCTACTCTTGTTTCATCAGGATCAGATATCGTTTCTTGTAATTCAGTGGAAGGACTACACACATGCGCTCAACTCAGAGTATGGTTCCTGGCGGGACCATAGATGAGATTCCTGCGTGCAGCATGACTTATCAATCAGAAGAGTCGACATCTTCAGCAGAAAGATTTTCAAGGTATTGCTGGTACTGGAGTTAGAAAACTTTGACATATGAGCTGGTTGGAGGATGTTGAACTCTTTATAATTATCAACGTTATATACCTCACTGAAGATTAAGCTCTAATCTGTTCAAATTTTGGTACAATTAGTTTCTAATTTATATATAAGCTCTTCAATATAAAAAAACCAAGAATGATATGAGTAAAAAATCTATTATGAGAAAAGATAAAACAAGAACAAATATAATTAGTCATTCTTATTTTTGCCATGAGAAATGACATCAACAGTAGTCCCACCTGCCAATGATGGGGATGATCGAGGTATCATGGACTCCAAACCAAAATACTGTAAAAGATGAAGGGTCATATGCCCTGACTGGGGGGTACTAGCTTTCCAGGACTAGCATTAGTATAAATAAACTGACTAGGCTGTTGTGGAAGTGGGTCATGAGGACCAAGATCTGAAGAGGCGGCAGTGAGGAAAAAAGGAAGAGAACCACAGGCCAAAGGTTGTCATGAGCAGCATTGAGTGTGGAAAGGGCTGTGTTCCACTGGTAACTTAGAAGTATTTGACCTGGCCTGGTGCGGCATTCTCCTTTCTCAATCTTATTTTACTGGAAATCTAGGCAAGAGGAGGATGTTTTGAGATTTTTGCCCACTTTCAGCTTCCTAAGTTGAAAAATCTGCTGGTTTGCTAGGGGATAAGTCCCACTAGAGAATTAATTGGATATTAATTGATTTTGATATCAGTTTATCAATATCATCATCTTTTGGGTAGCTCTCCAGGTTTGGATCCACTTGGGTCAATCCTGAGAATGCCTAAGGTCTTGTCAAGCAGACAACTGATAAATTCTGAATCATCTGATAGTTAATTAGTGATTAACTATTAGATGTACCAATTGGGATTAGTTGGGTTTCATAACTGAATGGTTGGGAATTATTTAAGAATTGATAGGCTAGTGATGCCACCTGTAACTAGAAAATTGATTAGTTGGTTTGTGACCTGCTATAATGGATAATGAGTCCCATTACTTAAGCAGGTCGCTAGCCAAATGTGGTTGGTTTGCTGTAATTGAGTGGAAACTTTAGGACACGTTTTCTTGCTTCTTCCGTTTTTAGGTCTCTGGGATTTCTGACAGAGGAATCCTTAGCTTAATAGAGAAGACCATTTCTGGAAGAGACTTCAAAGGAAATTCAATGGCAGCAGATGCCGTCTCCTTACTGAGGCACTAACCAAGTAGTTAGGCGTCAAATTCATATATAAATTCCCTAGATTTGTTATAATAAAGCAGATCATAGTATCAATATTAAGTTCTATTCATCTTCAGTTTAAAATTGTTGTAGTACAAAAGTTGTTGACTATTTGTGATAAAAAAACTATTCTCTCTCTTTGCAAACACTTTTGAAACAAATTTAATTCAATTCTAAGTAAAGTTTGATAATCTCATCAAGGAGATTAGTTGGCGCCCAATATTGGGGAGCAGTTGTGCGAATAAAGTCAAGGGCACAGGTGTTGGCCCCATGTCATCCAAATTTTGCAAATGCCCTGGTGAGCCCAGATGAAT
Source organism: Massospora cicadina (assembly GCA_022478985.1). Classification (NCBI taxonomy): domain Eukaryota; kingdom Fungi; phylum Entomophthoromycota; class Entomophthoromycetes; order Entomophthorales; family Entomophthoraceae; genus Massospora; species Massospora cicadina. The sequence goes on from JAKSZP010004653.1 coordinate 38,888, forward strand.
AGATAAACGTAATAAAAAACTGGCGGTTACCATTTCCCAGGAAATTTTAGCTTGGCAAGCACATTACAACTAGTTCATCAATACGCCGCACTCCCAACCACTATTGTCAGTGGAACACGGGGTGCGTGATTTCCTGGATGTTCAGCAAATGGCGCTTTGGGAGATGTTTTGTGGAGATGGACACACACATTTCCTGAACGTGGTGTACATCGCACCCCATTCCATGCCACGTGGTTGGCTGGATCTTGGCTTTGAAAATAAGGAAGCGGCGGACAAAGCCACAAAGGTGCATGTAATAGTAGACCTCCCAGATGGTCAACGGGTTGTCAAAACAAAGCGCACCTATTGGACTAAATAAAACAAATTTTTGTGACTTTTGACTTCCTGCTCACAACAGTCAAGTGCACTGTACTTGAGCACCACCTGAAGGCTGGGCTCACCATGTATGGCAAAATACAATACTTTGAAACGCAGCTCTTTAAGCTAATGGCAAACCTGTTCATAGGCAAAGCTATTGCAGTCCTT
>JAKSZP010004654.1:0-39268 GCA_022478985.1 Massospora cicadina
CAAGCACTAAATTAGGCAAAGAATCTAAATCTTATCTAAGTCAAGCTGACAATCTCATTGTCAACATAATAAGCTCATCAGATGCTTATTTAGAGCGTACTTTCCTTGATATCACAGTAAACAAGCTCAAAGTAAGAGTTCTTATGAATAATGGGGCAAAGTACAATTTTGTGTCCAATAAATTAGTAAAAAGATTCATTTCTATGCCAATATCGACTAATGCAACATTATGAAACCGTGGGGCCCACATTAACTATATCTAATGGAGCTTACAGTGCATTGCTACTGAGGTTCATCTCACTAATGTATTAGCTCAAGCCATTGTGCTACTTAATCACAATTATAAATCTTTATTAGGACCTTTTTATAAGGACTTATGGATCAATCTGTTTTTGAGGATAAATACGTTGGAAATATTAGGCCAAACTCTCCCGCTTTTTCATGATTGGAAGGACAGTGACCTCACATCACAAAATAAGGCCTTTGTAAAAACCGCCTTTAAAGATGATTTGGTGCCATTTAGTTATTGACATTTCTGTGGCCATACACAGCAATTGTCTAACAAAAGTATTAAATACTGGGAAGACCGCTGAGGGAAAAACTTATCTAAGCATTTTAGAAAGCCATCAAATTATAGTAAGGACAGAAGTTAATAAAAAATTCTCCAAGGTTTATATGGCAAGAGCTTGTTTCGTTTTTCCAATCAACAATTTTGAACCTGTTGCTGCACCTTGGTTTATTTTTTAATTATGGCGTGATACAGATGCTTTTAGCCTTCTTATATTTTTAACAAACTCAAATTAAACAACATCATATTGATGCTTTTATTTATATCTTACCAATTGAGAAAAGCCATTGTTCCATGATTTTGGTATTCTGGATGAGCTTTTGCTTATAGTCAAAGAATTCTGATTTGTATGTTCCTTAGTACATTAGAACCTCTCTGAATTTAACTAAAGAAAGGGTCAAGCGCTGGCCTTTTTAAAAATATAAGGTAAATTTGCAAAAGAGAATTTCAATTTGGCTTGTTTAATAGATGTGATACATCATATAAATTCTGGTAGTCATCTTCTGATTTGCAAGCATATCTAGTAGACATTAAAGGTGGCTGATGAAGTTGACAATAAAGAAACTAACTAGCTTGTGTAACAGGAGATGTTAGTGCCCTCCAAGTGTCCTTAATTTTCCTTAGTTTTGATTATTGAAAAAGAGGATAGATTTTCTTGAGTGGTAATTACTATAGGAAGCTTAACAATATTACCAAGAGAGATTTTATCCCTTATCCTTGTATTAATGGTGCACTAGACTGCTTGTGGCTTGAATTGTGCTGATAAAAATATGCCTGAGAATTTCATTCCAGGTGATTAACCAACCTTAAAAACTCCCAAAATACCAAAGATATAGTCATCAACAAGAATTTGTCTAATTGAAGGGGAAAAAGCCACTATGGACCGCGCCTTCCATAAAATTGAAAAGCATAGCAGATAATAGATACCAGGACTAAATTTAAATAATAAATCAAATTTTTCAGCATTTTATCTATGTTAAACATTAATGAAAAAAATCACCAGAATAACCTGTTGAGTCCTGCTACCTTTATAAACTAATCAGGGCATAAGAAAATGTGCATTAGGATTAACTAATACCTAATAAAACGTAACATAGAATCAAAACACAAACTAGCATATTTCTAACGTTGAGGGTCAATTACAAGGGTCATGATTGCACTGTCCCTCATTCATATTGCTATCAAAATTTTTTACTAATTTTTTTTCAACCTAATCATGGCTTGGCAGCTGAGTGGACCATTAAGTGAAATTATTGTGGGGCGTAACCATGGTCAGGGATAGTAGGCTCTATTCCAAATCAAATTTAAATGGGTTTAAAAAGCTCAAACATATTGGGGATGGTTTTTCCTACTAACTATGCATCAGAAAGGATGGGAATGGTCATCAAGCTCAAATCAGTTTTGCTTGTATTATTTGCACTTAAATTAAGTAAAGCACTTAGTAATACTCAACCTATTTCATGATATTTGCCACATTGTGGGGGAAGTCTACTTAGCGTCTGATAATGCCCCCTGTCCTCTACCACCTCCTTGCACCCCCTAATCCTTCCCAACAGCTCTTAAGTGGTTGAAAGAACCAGAAGGGGCACACCTTCAGAGGGTAGGTTGTGACCCACCTCTCATATACCACATATTCCAAATCACCCTTGCTGTTGAGAGGAACATTCGCCTTATTTTGTGCCCTTCTCAATCCATGGAAAGCACTCCTTGTTAAGGCGTAGGATTTGCTACTCATACCTAAATCTTGGGCGGCGCACAATACTTATCAGCCAAGGTTTAATTTCTGGCTATTGGCAAATTGAACTGCTAACAGGTGAGCAGAAGTGCGCTATAATAACTTCCCAGGGTCTTTATCACTCCACTTGGATACCGCATGGGGTGTTTAATACCTAACAATTTTTCAGCGAGCGATGGGCAGCTTAATAGGCTATTTTAAGATCTCCTGCGCTTTAGTTTACTAAGTATAAAAGCGTTTTTCAAGAGCTTTTAACAAGCACCTGCGACACCTGGAGAAATCATTCCGCTGCCTTAATGAGGCTGAACAAAAGATAAGCTTTTTTAAGTACTACTTCTTTCTTATAAAATTTGAATTTCTGGGGGTTGTTAATGATAATCATGGATTATGACCCAGAAAGTAAAAATCGAGGCCCTCAAACAAATAATGTAGCCAAGTAAGAATTGTGACATTCAGGTTTTCATGGAATGATAGGCTATTACCGCTAGATCATCAAGAATTTTAATAAAGATGTGAGCCATGTTTCACTCCTCAGAAACGGCATAGATTTTGAGTGTACAGTGAACTGATAATTGGCTTTTGACAAAAAAAGCTTTGCCTAACAAAAGTGCTAAAACTCATTTATCAAAACTTTATTAAGTCATCTACTAACCAAACTTATGCATCCCTCATCCCCATGGAGGACGTAATAATACAAGTTAAAGTTGGAGGAATAATGTACCCAAAGTGTTAGTGTACCTGAACTATGATGTTCATGAATTAAATTAAACTTTGACTGAGAAGGAGTGTGAGGCCATCATTTATACATGTAAGCATATATGGGTATATGTTCCTGAAGTGCAATTCATTATAATAACTGAACACGCCTCATTTTGCTGGTTAAAAATCTTTGGGAGCTGGAAGTGAGGTTGGCTAAATAAGCTATAAAGTTACAAGATTATAATTTTTTTAAGCTAGCACCGCCCTGGCATGATTTACTGAGAAAAGATTTTTATGGAAATGACTGATTAGAAGAGGACTGGACTTCCAGTCTGGGTTCGTCAGAACCATTGGAAAGCCCAGAATGCCAGTAGCATAGCAGTCCTTAAACTCTGAAAAGGGGAAGTATAGGGTTTTCTGTGAGGGAATTATTAATTTAAAAACGTACCAAAGGACTCACGATAAACCAAATTGACTTCAGTGGGGCAACTTTTGCCTTTATGAGGCGACTACAGTGGTGGGAGAGGCATGGTTGATGACAAATCCTATTGTTTTCATGGTTACTGAGATTTTGATTACAAAACCATAAAATTTGGGTTGATTCTAAGCCTTAAATAGCTGAAAGGCTTATAACAATAGGGAGATTATTAAATTAAAAAAAATCCTTAAAAAAAATCAGCTAAGCTCAATTAATATTCATATTAAGCTATGGGGTCACTTCAAAGCTAATAACTTGGATCAAACTGACGCTCAGGGTTGGTAGCAAAGATGGTAGATTGAATTGGATTGCCTATGTGGGCAGAGGAGGAAGGCCTAAAGGAGAGCCAAATGGTACATATAAACAGGGGCCCAAGTAAGTTGGGCGATTATGCATTCCTCACTTGAAACAGGTGTGACAGAGTTGGTATGGCTGGATATCACTTGATGGTTGGATTACGTCTAGGAAGTGAGTATAAGTGAGGAGAATCTCAATTTATTATTTTACTGTGTGTGGCAGATTAAAGGTAAAGGTTGTAGATGTAACCTTTATAAAAACATGGCTATGGAGCGTCAGTCCACTAGATTGATGGATCAGATTTCCCACTAACAAGAATGGAACAATAACTTGGATGGCGACGTGCTTTTCCAGTTCAATAGAAAATGTACTAGAGTGGTGTGAGTGGTGGAGCCAGCGGAAAACAAATGTGAAAAGCTGAGTTTTATTTAAAAAGAATTCAAAAAAGAGAATGAACTGGCAACAACCCCTCCTAGGGTCTGTTACATTATAGGAGAGAGGAGAATCAAAGAGGAGCTGAAAACTAGCCTGGAATGAGGCTCATGAGGTATATCTCAAGTAAGTGAGTTATGAATAATATGGATTGAGGGAGTTCTTTGACATTTATGAAAAACATTGTATAAGTTTTGATGTCTGAATCCATGGATTAGTTAAAAATAGATTAATTGAGCCAATCTTACATCTATTTGTTTAACGTGAAATTTGATCCTTCTAATTTTTCAAAATATGTTCTACCTTAATGTTTGGTTAGGATGACCTTAGACTGGGTTGTGCAGGTTGTTGATCTGCACTCCATTAAACTAGTTGAGACTGGTCTGGATCAGTAACTTATTTAGTGTTATTTAATGCTTTAGCAGGTTTTGGCTTCTCTGGAATATTATGAGTAAATTGACTTTAGGTGGGATGTTCCTTGGGCACTGCTGGCGGCCCTTGACTAGATTACCTCCCTAAAAACCTCTTCTATCATCTCCAGAAATGTAGAAGAGGAAATTAGGGAAAACAGAGAGGATATATAGGTGCAGGAACGTAACCTACCTATTGTTGGCCACATAAGCCTAGTCATTATGCTGATATAAGGAAGCCATGAGAGGCCTGGTGTCCCTCTTACAAGTAGGTTACTGCTCAAAGTCCAGGAAGAGGGGTTGACAAAGGACTTACACTGTTTTTTTTGACTTACCAATGTAGCCTTAGCAGCCAATCTGGCTAATAAAATTTTTGACAAAATGTTAACTCAACACTATGTCAATGAAACAGGTAGGTTCAACACACTCTTAAAAAGATAGATGATAATAAATTGTTAAGAACAGAAAATTGTATAATTTATTCAATTTTCAAGTATTTTTTAAATCAAAAGCTATTAAAATGAACATAATTGATTATTGTGGCCTACAAGGCGATGGGGCATGGGAAATTTAAATAAGATCCTGGAACTACAATAACAACGTTTCATCTAATTATCATTAACTTTTTATATTCATGAAGCTCATGACTGTTGTAAAGAGTGTCAAGTTAAATCCCCCTACCATAAAGGACATAATTTATTAGTTGGGCAAAAATTATTTGCTTAGTAAACTGTCTCAACTGACGTTGTAGGCCCTTTCTCAGTAGTTACGGGCAATTTGGGTACATAATAGTGGTTTTTGATAACCTCTATAAAATGGTGGAAGCTAAAACTATCAAGGACAAGGAGCCACAATGACAGCCAAGTTCTAATTATAATTTATTGTATAGTGGCATAGATGCCTTAATTTCATTATGAAATATAATAAGACATATTTTATGTATCATACTATCCCTTAAAAATTAAAAAATATATGGGGAATAAAAGATTTTTACCCATTATCATCCAAAACTAATGGCACCATTGGTGGTTTGGTGCAGGTGCATTATATATCAGGTACACAGGACATAATCACACAGAAAATCCAAGGTACTGTTTGTTGACAATAAGTTTACCAAAATTTCACAACAGAAAACCTTTATTAATGGCAAAAGGGTCTTTATTGATTAAAGTAAGTGAGCACATCTTAGTATCTGATACTTCCAGTAGCTTGAGGATTCACTAAAGAAATTCTTTATAGTAACATTGGTTCATCAACTAGGAAAAAGATCCTCCTTGCATATGGCAATCCCACTTAGATATTCTCTCTATACAAGATTTCTTATTGGTGCCTTTCAAGGTTATTAAGCACTTAAGCGTGGTGATTAAAGGTGCAGTAAAAACGTTAAACCAGGAAAGAAAAGAATAGGGCTCAGGAATTTTCATAGCAGAGACAATAAGCCAACACAATTGAATACTGGAAATAGATTTAATATATCTAGGGATCTTATTACCAATTATTTTATGCCAGCATGGGGCAATGTAGGATATTAAAATAAAAAAATAATAGGTGATATGACATCTAAAGTTACAGCTTTGTTGATTAGTAAATCAAGGGAACAAAATTTATGCCACAAGGGATTAAGGATTTGATCAGCTGTCATGATATCAGGTGAAGAAGGTCCCTTTCTTATTTACATATGTAAGACAATACAACTTTGGTAACTCCTTATAAAAATGGGGCCGCGGAGTAAGACAAAGTTAAGTATGATAAAACTTTCTATTTAATTGATAGTAGATATCAGATCAAGTATAATTTAGGAAAGCACTGATGGTTGGTCAAAACATTTTCAACATCTACTCCCACTTGACAAAACATCAGGGAACAAAGATGACTGGGTGTCCAATAAATAATTGTAAATTTGGGGACAATGGGACAGAGTGATGATATTTCTTCAGGAACTTAGCTTGCAACTTAGTTAATAAGATGACCTTCAACATGATCATTCAAAGTGTTGGCATAAGTAGATGTCTTCTTTTGATCTCCAAACGCCCTTTCCATATGTGTTACCGTTTGCAAAAGCTTCTGAATCAATGTTTATTTTATTACAAAACCAGCTCCACTAATTTAAAGTGGGGTAAAGGCTGCCAGTCTTTGATATTGAAGATATGAGACCTTACTTTTCCAAACCAGAACATTATAATATGCCACGCCTTGTAGCTAAATTAAATCCTGTGTCAGCTTCTCCAAATACTTTTTTGGAACTTATTGGCGCTTTGTTGATATAAAATATAAAATTGGGGGAAGCACAGGGCGCTTCCCATAAATTAAGGCAAATGGAGAGTTCCTCATAGCTGAGCAGAAAAGAGCCTTTGTAAGCAAAAGAAAGTGTTAGCTAAAAAAGTTCCAGCTAGAATTATTGGTAATTACTTTTTGTAGGATATAAAAAAGAGTAACGTTTTAAGTGAAGTACAGTGTTATTGGTAGCAGGGTTATAAGGTGTATATCTAATACCCCTTTATTAGTCAATATTTTATGCTATAAAAATAATCTGGGACATAAAGTTAGTCTCATTGTCTATCAAAACGAACTGTGGGCATCCACTAAACAAATTTATTCATCAGAATAAACTTGGCGGTGGCCGTAGCGCCAAGGTCTTTAACTACTTTGGCCTTCACCCATTTAGTGAGGTGATTGAAGGCCGTAATAAAATATTTTATTGGTTATAATTATTGGCTAATGAGCCCATAACGTTAATAGAGACGGTGTTCCAAAAAAGTTGGTTTTAACCAAAAGATAGGAAGTCAAATTTATTATAGGGAGCTTCAGCTTGGCATTTTTTACAACATTTGAGGGTTCCATGTGAATAAAAATACATTAGAATCATTAAACGTTGTTTAACAACACAAGCTTCTTCCTAAACAGTCAATAACCATCACCTTTTGAACCACATTAAAAATATTATCTCACCACATTGGTCAAGTATCCAAAATTTCTGGATTATTGATAATTTTTTAGTATCATATTTTTGATATCAGTTTTCTTCCTTTAAGCTCTAAGGAGCGCTGAATTTCTTCTAGTTCATTGTTAGGATTTTGGTTTGCATTTTATCAAATAAATAATTGGCCACATCAACCGCTGAGGCCATAGTGGGCAGACAAGATAAACCACTGGCGTATGGATTTTTAACTCTGGAGCATGCAAATTTGAAAATCATAATATTGTAACTTCAAAGCCATTAAGACAGCTGCCCTTCTGGTTCCTTGGATTCTATAACCAATATAGAGAGGCGTGATTGGTTAAAACATATAAATGCTCTCTGTTGAAATATACCTGGATCTGCTTACATGCATAAATTGTCACAGCTAGTGACATAATTTCTGTAATTAACCGCCCCACCAAAGCCAAGTCCAACAAGCCCTTGGGGCAAAGACCAGAACCCCTAAGGGTCACTGATGACCTCTCTAAGGTCATTGACAAAAAATGGGTTTTGGCTTTGCCAGCTAGGGCTGAAGAAAATGGCCCATCTGAGGCAAAAAACCAGGCGGTATTCAAATCCAAGACCCAAAATTGCAAGATATAGGGTTATGGAATTTGGCTAAGTTAAAAAAACTTGATTTTGTTGAAGACTGAAGAATTTGTGGCTTGGATCAGATTTTAATAAAACTTTTATAATTTTTGTGAATTATTTCTTATAAATTAAATCCCAAGCTGAGAAAGGCTCTGCTTTTCTCAGATACTCTGATCGTTTTAATAAAGCTTAGGATTTTGGGCATATTTCCTGCATTTTGGTTAATTTCAGTAAAAAATAAATACTCCAAAGTTCTGCAATGACTGGAGTCCATTTTCCGCTCTGGTTCGCCCCTACTGCTGTACATGAGCCCTCCACCTAAACGCCACTTATTCCATCAGCTACGCCTCTTCTTATTTTGCTGCCCTTTGCCCTAGATTTTATGCCGCCTTTCCCAGCTACCAGGGTTTCTTGTTCCTGATGGTTGTGACCAGTTTGGTGTGGGTTTTGATCTCCAGATTCATATGAAAACACAATTATGACTGTTTAGGATGTCTCTTCATTTTGTTGGGTCACTTGTCTTTGTTGTCCCACCTTTGGCCTGGGACTTTTCCCTCAGTCACCTCCTGCGCTCCAGTTTCCCTGTTATAAATGACCCCCAGGTACTCTTTCTCAGTTATAAATAATTTTTATATGAAAATCCAACATATATCTGCAATAAGTCATGGGGTCCTCAATTTCGTCAGAATTAGATTATGGTAACACTATCCCAATGGCATTTGAGTGAAGCGTCCATCTGATTAAGTGGTTTAATAAAAGCGTGTTCAATTTTAGCGACGCTTTAGTAAGGAAATGTCTGATTATCAAAGGCCAGCTGACAGTTTCTTGTCTTTTAAACGGAACATTTTTTGAGGAGGTGAAATAAAGGTTCACCTATCTTGCTAAAATTCTTCACAAACCTGTGGTAATAACCAATCATCATAAGGTTAACTGAATTTTCACTTTATAATCAACTTCACCACTTGTTTGATAGCTTCAAGCTTGCTAGCTGAGGCATTAACCAAATTTATAATAATGAGCCCCAGATATTCCAGCTGATTTTTGGGAAAAAATTCACTTGTCTTTCTTTATTTTAAGATCAGCCTTGGTGAGGAATGCGGATAACTTCTTATAGGTGATGCATATGATAAGTAAACACTATAGAAAAAAATTTGAATTTAAATAAAGTAGAACACAGAAATTTATTCGCATAGTATACTACCATAGCCTTCTGAAAGTCATGAGCATTGCACAGCCCCTGAGGCATTCTAGTAGGTTGTTAGAGGCCCTGGGTTGTAATCATAGCGCGTTTTTACTGCTTCACATTGGGTAGCTCAATCTGCCAGTAACCAGAAATTAAAACAAAGCAAAGAATATTGCATACCGCCTAAGATGTCTAGTGCATCATAAATATGTGGTAAGGTAAAGGAGTCTTTAAGTAATGTTGTTGAGCTTTCTATAATTGATTAACACGCGATTTGTACCAATCCTTTTCTTGATATACAGCACCAAAGAGATTTAAGGACTCTCATAGTTTACTAACATCCAGTGTTGCGATAGATGAATAATTCCTTTATTAACAACTTCATCCTTCACCTTTAATGGCAAATTTGTTTGAGGGAAAAGAAGGATGATTCCTGGTAATGATACTGTTTGACACATCAAGTGGATAATCCAAGTCACAGTTGTCTTTTTAAATTCAATAAAATTTTCAGAAAGAGGCCAGCGTTTAGTCTATCTCATCTTCAGTTAACCCAGAAAGACGTTTCTGAGGTAATAGAGAATATACTAATGGGCACTCGTGGCCACCTAGCCCAATTTCATCCAGAACACCAAAATCAGGGGTACAGCACTCCTTCCATAGACAAAATATGAACATAGCAACAATTTGTTTTAACTTGTTTGAATAGGGTAAGGATACAGGTTAGATAAAATCACCTGAACTTCCATAACTTGGAAGGGTGAACCCAAGCGCTGTGACATGTTCCAATTTAGATTGAGAAAACGGCGTGACTATACAAACATAAAATCCCTTGGAATTTTCATTTTACCTCTTTCCCCAATATTAGGTGGATGACCTGCTGGAATGGTTAGGCTTTAATTAGTTCATAGAGGAATACCCTTAGATTCCAAGGTCTGGTTAAGAAACCGCCAGGTCCAACAATAAATCCACTGATAACCAATAAGCACTATGCCATCCTTAGACGAAATTTTGACAAGCCCCTGATTTTGAGGCGTAGGCCTCAACCTTACAATTATAAAATAGCAGAAAATTTGTCTATAAATATATAAAACATTCTCTTCAATGTCATCTTTGGCTCTATAAATTAATATATATGTTGTCTCAATAAAAAAGGCATTATTTTGATTTGGTAAAATGATGGCAGGAGATGATTATAACAATTAACTAGAAATGCTGTGGTAATGCAATGTATGCTCCTTCAGGGGTTGTGGACTGAGTTCCTGTAGTGCCAAAGATTTTTCTGATGATTAAGTCAGGAGTGTGGCCCATTTTCTATAAAATTTAAGCAAAAAAATTTTAACTGGTATCCCAATGTCAACCATAGTATGACTTTAAGGTTATTGACGTTTATAATAATATAGGTGCACTCCAAAAGGTAAGCATCTGTCAAATGGATGTGAGGACATTAAAAGTGTCCATTTGACATAGAGAATATTGAATCTATTCATCTAGTTGATGGCTGGATGTTTTAAACTCTCAATTTATAAAGCCACTTAGACCCCATCTAGCTTGGGGGTTCTCACTAGTGGGACCAGAAAGTCCTGTTGTTTATTTAACCGTGGTAAGCCAACCAGGGGGTGGACATTACTGAACTAAAAACTAGAACTAAAAACTAGTGCAACTAATCAAACTAAACAAAACGCCCAAAATGAATAAATTGAGTGAAACACACCTAACGAAACAACCAATCAGGTGGGCAGAGGAGACCGTTTATCCCTTTATGGCGGAAGGGGAGGGGGATCAGGGTGCTCATCTTTGGCAGCAGCTTCCTCATCCCAGAGTAAGATGCATGTCAAGGCGGATAGCAAGGGAGTCGGGGCATCAGCGGCATGTGGTTCAATATCTTTTATGATTGGTACTTCTAAGTAATTGCCAACCATAAATCTGACAGTGATATATTTGGCTAAAGCTTTTTTGGCTTTAATGTGGGCATCTGGTAGTTTAATGAACGTGGCAATATTGGATTGGGTAATCTTAGCTTTGGGATTCCATGCTACATTGACCACGTTCTGGATAGCATCTTTTGCATTTTTGTTTAGTTGTTTCATATTAATCTTACTTTTTGGAGTAAGATTTTTGAGGATAACAGGAGGTGGACTTTCCCCTGTGAGCACCGCCACTGATTTGGCTGTGGCTTTGAAGAGGGGATGGCAATCTGGTGTGGTGGCTTTTTCTACTTCACGCTGGTGCTCGCTATAGAATAATTTGGCATCCAGCTGTGGGGCATATAAACAAGGGGGAATTTTCCGCACCATTTTGCATTACAGAACCAGTTGACTTGCAGAGATGGTTCTACAAAGATATTACCTAATTCGTCAATTCTATCCAAGAACTCCCATGAGTTCTGGTTGAAGTGAATTGGGAAATCAGCGTATGGTTGATTAGTTGATTCATTGGAGGATGCATGGAATCAAACTGGGGTCCAATGTTGTGCTTGATTGGAGGAATCATGTGTGGCAGTTGGGCGAGGTGGAGGCTGAATAGTGGATGCAGCAGCTGCAGCAACAGGCTTTGGGGGCATGGGAGGTCAGATCACACCCCATGCCAGAACTGGTGCAGGGTGGGTGGTAGATTGGTGGCTGTCAGATGAAAAATAAGCACCATCAGAAGCAGCTAGGGATGGACACTTGCATTTTTAGTGGTCCAAATTGAAACAGGATGGACAGATCTTCCATCCGCCCTCAACGCGGGCCCAGAGTGGATGGTCAGGGGCAGAGGGGATAGTGGCGCGAGGGGGAATCAATGGGGAAATTTTGTTTGTTTCAGGGCTAATTGTGGCATATGCCTGAGGCTCAGCGAGTCATGTAGCCCTATTTGGGACCATAAATTGCAAGATGGAGTTGAAGCCATAGGCTGCCAAACCTTTCATCAGCTCCTGGTGGAGCACCTCAGGGGGAAGGTGGAAGGGCAAACCAGCAAACTGAACTGCCAAAGTGGTGTCTGCTGGGTGCTGGATCTAAGTTGTTGGGAGAGGAGTATCCTGGAAGACCAAGGGCACAGTTGCCGCAGTGGCGGCATTGGCTTCACAGGTGAAGCTGAGATCAAAATACCCCTTATAGGGGCGGAAGTCAATAAAACAGGTGGGACGCATCAGCGCCTGAGCCATTTTAATAATGGCCTGGCCGGTGTAGGGGAAAAGTTTCCCATATTCAACCCTAAGGCTGAAACACATGTTGCTCTGGGGGAGCATCAGGTGGCATTGAGGTACCGCTTGGGTTTGAATGAGGTGGGCGTCAAGATCCTTGGGAGGAACGAATCATCCCAGTGGTTTGGTATGACTGGGCGAGCCAGTCCAAGCGCGTTTTTACTTTCAGATGGAAAACGGTGGGGGGAGCTTCGCTGCTGCCCCACACTGGGGCAGCCATCGAAATCTGATGATATCAGAGTGAAACTATAGTGGGCAATTGAGTTTTACTGTTTAATCTATAAAATTTTTCTCAGAAAATTATGCTGACCGGAAAGAAAAGCTTCTCTGAGCGACTATAAATTGGTAAGGTAACTTTCAGAAGCTCCTATTGTTCTATCTTTAGATAATAAGGTTTCAAACACTGTTTAAACCAACTCAGCCATTAATTGCTTCTGTGAGCGGGTAGTAACTGCTACCAAATAATCTTCTATAACTTGTTGATTCAGCAGAGATGGGGCGTCATTGTCATATTTTTATTTAGTGGAAAGTGGTTCTGAGGAGATTTGCTTCCATAGGAATTTTTTGAGGAGGAAAAGGTAGAAATCCTAGTTTTACTACTCCCTGACATTTCTTAAGTTTTTCACTCCAGGATTACAAAACAAACTTTAAGTTTAGAACGTATTTAAGTAGCAGTTGACATAATGCTTCAGGTAATTTACAAGACACCAAGTGATGTGTTTATTAGCAATTATATCAGAACAAGGCTTGAAGGTCAAGTTAATGTTTTTCTTTGAGGAGATGTCCCAGTTGCGTGGGTCGCAAGAAATCCAAATACTTTTTTAGGTGCTTCAAAAATGACAGCATATCGGTAAAGATAATCACCATATGGACAAAAGCATAATCCTCATTATATACTGTTATCAGAACCTTATACAATTCCTTGTAGGGCTTGTAGGCATGATGAAGAGCGGTATGGGTATCAAAATCTTATATAGGTTATTCCCATATAGCGTCTGTGCCTTACAATAGAACTGTCCAAAAATACTTGCATATATTTATCTTAAAGAAAGGATATAAGAAGGAATTTATCATTCCAGGTCTTCCTTTCTGCACCACCAACCTCTTTGAAGAAGATCCTTGGCGTTAAGGTAGGATATGCTAACCTTCCTTAATTTCGGCATAACTAACTCCTTATTTTTGGAGTCTGATAAGTTCATTGTTATAGCCAACTAAGCAGTCTTGGATGCTCTAATCATAAAAAATAAAGCGATCAAGAAGCTTATGCACATTCACACCCAAGTCAGACTTTAGTAAATTGATAAGTTTAACCTGATATTGAGTTTCATCGCTACAAATTGATGGTCCTGCTTCGTCCCTAAATGACTTACCATGCTACAAAGCTGAGGAGTGGGAATAAAACAGCTTTAGGCCGCTGGGGAGGCCTGGGGGAAGAAGCCAAGGGAACACCACTAGGATTAGCAGCAGCATTGTGTATGGACTATACTGGAGTTTCATAAATAAACAAGGCTGAATATTCAAGAGGAGGAGCCTCCAGAGGGTCGGGAGGTGAATAAGTTCCATTGGTGAGAACAGAAGTAAAACTGAAGGCTAAACACAGGTAACCAGTGCCTCATCACACTTTTTATAAGGTTACATTGGAAAATTTCTCAATCAAACTGAACCTATCAGCACAGAAAAAGTCATATATAAATCTTAATATTAAAATGGTTCTACATATAAGAAAATGGTGTCATTTCACCTACAACGTGGTTTCAAAATTAAAAACTTTTGGTTAGCAGCCAGAAAGTCCACTTTTTAAGACGATGTTCTCACTCACAAAGGACAATACTTTCTGTCCCTGAGCTTTTAGTTTAAAATGTATGGAATTAAGTTCCTAATAAAAATCAATATTAAAGTGAACAACTCCATCCATAGCGGTATCAAGGATATTAAGGCGGCATTGAAGAGTTTCATATCCTTTTTTATTTAAACTATTGCGGGGAAGGCTGATCATGGGATGGACACTTCCGAATATGACTCAGAAGAGACAAAACTTAGTACCAGGGGAGGCATCCCAGAGAAGCGATGCTATCTCTTGTTGCCAGCGGGAACGCCACTTATGGGAAGGGGGAGGGAACGTGTGTAGGGGGCGTAGCCACTATTGAGCACGTGTGGAGGAAGGGGTCTGATTTGATGAACCAGACTGGGAACCAGGAGGAGACCAGCTGCCGGCGACGTGGTGGGAGATATCCAAACATCCACGCTTGAAAGTGGTCCACCAAATGGGACCGGAATCTGTGGACCGCTTCTGGGAGGGTGGGGGTGGAGCCTGCGATGGCATCTAAGACAATCGTGTGGATGGTCCACATGGCGATTGCAACCACCAGAGCATGGAGGGAGAGTGGAAGGGGGGAGGCCATTGATAAAAGCAAACATATCTCTTGACAGAGTGAAGGGATGTGTTTGATTCTGGCCCAGTAAACGTTGAACTTCGCGCCATATCACTTTAGAGATAGGACACTTCTCCAGGTGGTGGAACAGCATTCTATACTGGCCACACACGACACAGGATGAGTGTAAAGCGTTAGAGCGCTCAGCTGTACGATACACCCGCCTCAGACAGCGCCACACATGGGAGCAGACTTGAGGTTGAAACAGAGGATGGTGTACATATTTCCAGATAGTTTTTTGGGTCTCAATGGAGTAAGGGATGTCCATCATGTCCAGGTAGTCCACCCTGGATAGGACATGGGGTCGAATGGGGATCACGCCATCATGGATGGGTAGCCCCTGTACCTCTTTTGTGAACTGAGGAGAGGGGCGGCCTCTTTGGGTTGTATGTCCACTAATACGAATTCTCCACTCAGCGCTCCGCATGGAGAGGAGGATTCGTTTGTAGTGGGTTTTAGTCCCGTGAGGACCTGTGGCTGATGTATGTGAAGCGAGGTATTTCATCAGAGAGTGGGGGTTCGATGGATTGTTGAGGCCCAAGGCGCGGGAGAAGTTGGAGCGGGCTGTGCAGGACCAGTGTTGGGAGGGGAGTGTAGGGGTGGTGACGGCCGCAATCCAGGTACCCAGGATCTTGGCGGCATGGGCTTTGAAGTCAAGCAGGCCCATGCCACCATGATGTTGAGGGTCAAACATGACCTCTAGCCGCACTGGTGGAAGGCGGCCTGACCAAAGCCATCCTTGCAGGAAGGCGTACAAGGACAGTAGAAGCTTGGGGAGAAATGGATGGCATGGGCTCCAAACCAGACTTTGGAGAGGAGCATGGAGTTGGCTAAAACAATCCTGCCAGTAAGGGAGTAGGGTGGGCTCTGAGAGAAACGATTCGCTTCATCAAGTTATCCAGAATACGGCACTTCATTACTGCTGACGCGTATCTGCCTGCCTCCATCCACATGCCCAGATGGCGTACTGGTCCTATGGTAGGACGTGGCACGAAGGGGAGCACCAGTGGAGCGGTGTGCTTTGAATTAGTAGGGCGAGGACGTGGGCGAGCAGATGGGCCAGGTTGGGAACTAATTGCTGGGGTCAGCAGTTCTGAAACCGACCAAGGAGGATGATTTCAGTTTTGGAAGCGTTCAGTGCCGCGTTGCTTACCCGTGAATACTCCTGGATGAGAGCTTCAAGCGTGCGTGCATCTTGATTATTAGGCACCCCCACCACACAATCATCTGCGAACGCCAATATCTTGACTGGGGCTTGGCTGGCACATGGACCTCAGTGAGTTGGGCATTCACATTTCGCAGTAGTGGGTCCAGGCTGAAGTTGTATAAGAGTGGGCTGAGGGGGTCCCCTTTTCGCAAGCCCCATTGAGGGCGGACTACTTCCGTTAGGAAGCCAGGGCCATGCACTGCCATTGTTGTAGATTTCGTGAGCAGCATTACCCAGTTGATGAAGCGAGGGGGTAGGCAGAATTGATGGAGGCAGGCCCTGAGGTATTCCCAGTCTACTATATCATAGGCCTTTTGTTGGTCCAAGAATACAAGTGCCCCAGAGGCTGTGGACTGACATACATTAGCCACAGAGTGCACGTTATCCCAAATTGACCTTCTGGGAATGAAGCCATATTGTTCTGGGAGATGGTGGCAGATGCTACAGTCTTTAAACGGTTAGCCATGATTTTTGTTAAAATTTTGGTGTCTGTGTTTGTTAGAGAAATGGGGCGCCAGTTGGCTAAGTCTAGCTTATCCCCTTTCTTGAAGAGTGTGACAGTGAAGGCCTCATGTCCTCCTGGTAGGAGGCGCATTTCCATCATGCTTTGGTTAAGTGAGGCGAGCAGCAATGGGGATATATATTTGAAATATTTTTTGTAGAACTCATATGGAATGCCATCTGGGCCTGGGCATTTTTTGTTTGGTGCACCACAAATGGCTGTCCATAATTTGTTCAGAGTAATCAAATTCATTATTTCTGGGTATCAGAAAATGGAGCAGATGTGGGCTCGGTCAAGAAACTCCGCCACTTTGGCCAACTGAATTGGGTCAGAGCGGTACAACTCAGAGTAATACTGTTGCATTTCGATTGCCACTTTGGCCAGTGTATCCACAATGGAATTATCCGATCTTCGCACCTGTGTGCAGGCCACGCTCTGGCATGGTGCAAAATTTTTTTTAAAGAAATGTGCGGTGCACTTGTCACCTTTTGTGATGCATGTGGCCCTGTACTGAACACAAACCTGATGTTTGTGTTGTCTTTTGAGTGCGTTGAGGTGGGCAGCTGCCTCCACCCACTTCCGTCCCCATGCAGAGCTGTATCCTATAACTGGGATGTTGGACTCCAAGTGTGCCAATTCTGCCAGAGCGCGCGAGATAACCGCTGATGTGGCTTGTGAGTGTCTGGAGGAGAGATGGTGAGAGTGCCAGATGGTGTCATCTTTGAAAGTTGCTCATGTGGAAATGGGGTCCACACAAAATGGTGCAACAAACTTTTTTGCCATAGTTGCCTCTTCTACCCACGTGGAAAATCCTGACGACCTGAGCTCAGGGGGGCGGATTTTGTACCAATGTGGGGCCTTAGCAGCTGTGACAGGTAGGTGGTAGGTTAGTGAGACCAGTCGATGGTCAGAGAATTCCAATTTTGTTGTCTTGAAGTGGGAGATGTGGGGTTGGAATTTCGCCAGCATTAGAATAATGTCGATGTGGGTCATGGACCTTAATTGGCCGTTGTGGACGTGGGGCCATGTCATGTTTTTGAGCAGTGGGGCATGCCGCAGCAGCGCATCCATTAACCCGAGGGTGGCCTTAAGAATGCATAGTTCTACGTGACCCTGGGGGGTGTGGGGTGAGGAAGGCCACCAGTCCATTGGTGTGTTTAGCCAACAGTTCATGTCACCGACTATGAAGGAGTCTGGGGGTAGTGGGAGGGATTTGACCAATGAGAAAAATTCCTGACGCTCGTGTGCACCATTTGGGGCATAGATGTTGATGATTGCGTGTGCTACGTCAGCCCATGAGAAGGTGACAACAAGCACTCGGCCATTTAGGAATGTTTCTGAGGATAAAAATTTGAAAAAAATTATTTTTTTGAATTAGCACCCCACAGTGCATCGACCAAAAGGATAGGGATGGGAGGAGCATTGTTTTCCAAGCTTCCTTAGAACCTCACGGACAGTGGGACTCCTGGATGGCCAGGATATCCACGGGTAAATTGTGTTGTAAAAAACTCAGTTTCCTAGCCCAGGATGGGGAGGCCTTGAGTCCGGCGATATTCAACATCCCTATGGTGAAGGTTTCCCCCATCGCACCTTAGGTGTGAGGGGGTGGGCACCCAGGCCCACCATCCTCTTCTAGATCCCCGCGGGCCTTCACAGCAGCACGGGTGTTAGCAGCAACACTATCAGAGTTTTTGTTGATTTTTGTGGAAAGAGTCACGTTGGCTTTAGCCTTCGCTTTTTGTTTTCCCAATGTCGGATGAATTTTTTGCGGTGTGGGTGAGTTTAGTGCACCATTGAGTGGGTCAAAAAAAATTTTCAGTTGGGATGGGTCCCAAGTCAGTTTCAACTGGAGCTTGGGTGCAACGATTAAGTGAGATCGAATCTCCCATCAGAACCTCAGATTGAGTGGCCCACTTGGCATGGGCTTCCCAATCTGTTTGGTTGATGGATTCCTGAGTTGCTTCCACCGTGAAGGTCTCCATGTCCTCCTGGCGTTGTGAGTATGGGATAGTGGTGGTGGCTTTGGCCGCTTCCTTGGCCGCGGCCCTACAGGCCTGCTTGGCCTTCTTCCGCTCTTGTGGGGAGATAGGCTTTACCAGTAGGTAGCAGCCTTGTGCTCCCCACGGGAAGGCCTCCTTGGTGCTTGCAGTTGGTTTGTAGTGCACCTCTCCACTGGCCATGGCCGCCGAGGGGTGCTCTTGGAATGTGACGCCCTCCTTGATGGGGCATGCGTGTGCCTTATGGCTGAACGCGTCACAGTGGGTGCAAATGGGGGGCGCGCTGTCCACAGTCACCCAGAATGGGTGGGTGGTATGCCCTGCGATATCAATAAAAGTGGAGTGTGGGATCTGGGTTTGGTCCTTCGCGATCTCCTCAGTTGGGGTCAGAACTGCAATGGCTTTGCTGGTGCACAGGTGTGGAATCAGCATGAAGCATTGCATTTTAAAAGATTGTATTTCGCCATATACAGCGAGACCATCTTTCAGGTGTTGTTCCAAATTGTCACGTTTTACCGTAGTAGGCAAAAAGTTGAACGTGAGGAAAATTTGGTTTGATTTTGTCCATCTGGTGCATTTAGTTTTGACAACCCATTGCCTTTTGGGGAGGTTGACCACTACGCGCACCGCTGCAGCCTCGTCTGCTGCCATTTTGCTTTTGAAACCTAGGTCCAGCCAACCGCGTGACATTGAGTGAGGTGCAATGTACACCGCAGTTGGGAAAATTGTGTGTACATCTTCACAAAATTTTTCCCATATGGCCGTTTTTTGGATGTCCAGAAACATGCGGACTCCAAATTCCACCAACGAAAGTGGCTGGGAGTGTGGCATGTTGATGTACTGGTTGCATCATGCTTGCCATGCGAGTATCTCTGGGGAAATAGTGAATGCCAGTTTCTTAGTATTTTTGTCAATTCTGCTGGATTCTCCAGGGCGTTTTCGAACGTTGGAGGCCGCAGGCCTTCCACCTGCTCCTCTTACCTTGCTTGCCCAACTGTTCCCTGACATGGGCGCAGACTAATCTCCTCTGTGAGATTATCAAACTAGATTCAGTCTTGAATTGAATAGGTTGCAATAGTGATTGCAACGAGAAAGAAAAGTTTTGAGTTTCATATCTTTTTTAACGCTCTAACATGGCGATCATGTCCTGATAATATTTCAAAGAGTTGCCCAATATAATAATGGAATTAGCCAAAATTGACAAATACATCAAGATTGTTAGTTGAGCCTTGTGGTTGGCCGCTACAGCTTTGGACAGTCGCTATACTCAATCTAGATGTAGTTTAATTGGATTACAGGGATTTTTACTTACATAAGTAATGCCCATTGGTACAAGGTGTGGGCCCCTTTAGTGAGCACCAAATGTTGAAATTGGCGTCGAGAGTGTAATTTTTCAGGTGCACAGGTCATAAACAACCAAAATCCAATGCATTGTTTGATGACAGTACCTTGAAAAAAATTCACAACAGAAAAGCTTATTAACTGCAATAGAGTTTTATCAAGTAAACTAAGGAAACACACAATAGTATATAATACTGCCAATGGATCATAGGCTCACTTTTTTTTAAAGTAGACTCAGTTAACATCTAAAAAAATCCCCTCTACAGATGATAGTCCCACTTTGATATGCTCTCTCAACCAGAGTTCTTATTTATGCCTTTCATGGTTACTAAGCAGAACTTATTAGTGGTAGACTAAAAACGTAATATCTAAACTAGGCCAGTACAGCAAATTGACTAGGGCTCAGGGCATATCTACTATAGGGGCAATATGCTGATTGCAATTGAGATCTGATAGATATCTGTATTAATCCTAAGGACCCTATTACTAATTATGTTGGACTTTCCTGGGAAAAGGTAGGATATTAGAATAAATAACAAAGAGATATATGACAACTGAGGCCATGGTTCTGTTGATTAAATAGAAAAGGCAAAATTTGTGCAGTCATGTATTAATTGATTTGATATGCCATTTAATTCCTAGTTGAGAAGGGGTCCCTGGTGGCTTTGCCAGAAGTAATTCATTACAACTTTGGCAACACCTTATGAAAATGGGGACCACGAGGAAAGATAATTATCAAGAGCCAAAAAACATCCATAAAATTATTAATTAAAGTACCAAATTAGGTAAGTAAAAAAATCACAGATGATTGGGCAAACAACTCGCAACAACTATGTATCAGGTAACTGTCAATCTAGTGGGAATCATGTGTAAGTTAATCACTGAGAAGTCCTCCAGCTTGAATCCGTTTCTTCCCTCTTATCAGGCTTCACCAGAGTAGGTGTGAAGCCCAACCTTGGGCTAGTAATACAATTATTTATTTGTAATATTTCGTCTTGCATCTATTATTATTTTAACAACCAATGTTAAGATCAAGGCCCATAATTACTAACCTTAATTCATATAGCATTAAATGTTAATAATTCCAAATTTTCAGGAAACAAATTAGGGATGAATTGATTATTGATGCTTCACTTGCAAATAAGATAGCGAAGAGTTCCCAGCCCAACATATTATCATCTGGACAATCCTGAGGTCAAATTTACCCATGTAGCTCCTCTATTCACCCATGTTTTAACCTTATCTCACCTAGTCTACCTTTCTATCTGTTGGCTTCCCTATGGCAGATAATGGAAACCACTTAACTGTGTTACCATTATCTCAGTATATCTCTCAATGATAAAGCCTAATACACCAACCCTGAACCTGGACTGTGCATTTACCTACTACATTCCCAAATTTACTTCCATCCTTGCACATAGTATGCGCCTATCTCTCCTCATTTGGAATATCCCCCTCTTTTATTTTATTATATTCCTGATTAAATTCTGGTACTAATTAGAGTACCATTCAATTCTTAACAAAGTAACTCTTGATTCCATCTATCCTCTGTCTCTTCATTTGCCTATTTTAATATATGAGATCTATGCCTACTTACACGAACAGTAATTGCTTTGATGATGCTGATTCCATCATGGGATTTCCTAGCGTTGATTAGAGATTTTTCCTGCTCAGGTAGCAGAGATTTGCCTCAATGACGCCGATTTTATAAAGAGATTGCCTTAGGGAGACTGAGACCCCTAAGGTATTCCACTGGCGCTACCTATGACTGATCGTGTAGCTTTCAAAGGACTCGACCTTTTGTTCTAAAAAAACCCCAAAACCTCTTTTTGTATTAATTTTAATACTTTACATGCTTCAATAGGGCTATCCTCATTCAAGTTACCTTATTAGAATGTATCCCACACTCTCTTCTCTTTTATTCTTATATGTCCATGAAGAGAGCATGATTCCAACCACTTATCTTATATCTAACGTGGACCTTATCCAGCTACAAAGCTTACTCTAGCACGCAGGCTAAGAAAACCAAGGCTAACCAAAACATTAAACAATATCTACGATTCTAAGCTAACATAACCCATGACATGTGGGTGCTGATCTTACACTATCTCTTTTTTTAGCACAAGTGGTGCTAACCCAAAAGGGGGAACCGCCACGCATCTTTATTTGCAAATGGGCCAAACAAAGGGTTTATCATAAATTAAAGAAAATCCTAATAAAGCCCCTAGTTATCAGCCTAGGAAGCCATATCAGAAGGTGAGGAAGCTTTGAAGAAACTTTTGTCCAGCGCCCGCTTTAGCTGGTGGACCATTTCAGACAACGTAGGGGTAGGGGCATCAGCGACATGGGGCATGAGGAGGTATAGCTGCAGATTACCTTCATTTAATAAGGCCAGCGGTATCCATCATCTCAACATATTGAGCAAGTTGATGCTCAGCGAAAGTGATGAGAGTCAGCACACAAATGAAAGACTTGATGCGCTTTTGGATTTGGAGATAGTTGGGGTCAAAAAGAGAGGTTTTTGCCATGTTGATGCAAGCATGGCTCGCACCAAAAGTGAGCTCCTCAATTTCATATCTTGCATCTTCCTCAAAATCATTGGGGAAATTGGGGATAGGAATACCCTCAACCAGGGGTTCCATCACCCCATGGAGTTGCTGGCGTAGTAGGGTGTTGGCAGGAGCAGCAGCGGCTTCAACTGCCATTTTTATTTATATTTTTAAACTGGCAACCGTTTTTAGGGCGAAAATGGTGGGGCGCAACTTGGGAGGATCAATGAAGAATTCCTCCAAAGCAAAATCAGGCTTAATATTATAAGCCTGATCTGAATCATCAATCCATTTGTGTGCTTCAAATAAATTTAAATTGGCTAGTGTTAGCCCAGACACCATAGCTGGCAGGTTGGCAGCACCTGATTGGCTGTGAGCTTTTGACCATGGAAGTTCAGCTAAAACTGTTTCAGCCATCAACTCAGGGCGCTGTAATTCAACTGAATTTTTAAAATTTTCAAAGTTTTGATTGTCTGCAGCATTGGAAGCCAGGCCAGAATTTGCCAAGGTTGGGGTTGGGGAATCGAGACCCACTCAAAAAATTTGGGTGCAGCAGCAGCTGAGCCAATGCTGGAGGGGTAAGCGGTGGAAGTGTCAGAGGAGAAATCAGAAGCCATTGGGCACTTGCACTCTGAGTGATCAAGCTCAAAGCACAAGGGACAGATGGAAGTGGCCATTTTTGATGCGCACCCAAAAATGATGATCAGGAGAGGACCTGATCACAGTGCGGGGGGGAATCGCAAGGTGGGTGTTGCAATGAAAATGGGCAGATCATCATTAAGGCTTTAGGGCTACCAGATGATCCGCCCCATGGGGAACCATGAACTGTAACATGGGGTCTGCATTGTAAATGGCCAAAAATATCTGTGAGCTTGTGGCGGAGGCGTTTGGGGGAAAGGAAGGAGGGCAACCTGGTTAACTGGACCAAAAAAGTAGCCTCATCCTGGAGCCAGGTGCAAACAGTGGGCAAAGAAATTTTTTTATAAATTAATTGCAGCTTGGCTGCTGCCACTGCATTGGCTTCAGAGTGGAAGCTAAGGTCAAAGTACCCATGAAGGGGCGGAAGTCAATATAGATGGCAGGTTTGAAAACTGCCATAGCCATCTCAATAATGGCTGTGCTTGCATATGGGAAAAGATTAACCATATTTGACACGAAGGCCAAAATGCAAATTGCTCCATGGGAGCACTAAAAGGCTCTAGAGTACTGCCTGAGAGCTTGCAAGGTGGTGGTCCAAGTCCCAATGGGGGACATAATGCCTGGTAGTGTTGGGAGGGCTAGCAGAGCCAGCCTGGGCGCGCTTTGGCGGCAGATAAAGACAACAGATGGCGGCACACCACCACAGGCTGGGGCAACAGGCGTCAATTGCATCAACATTGGTAAGCTTTGGCTCAATCGAGCAGCCATGTTTTGTATTTTTTTAAAAATCCATATTTGGCTTTTATTTAGGTATCAAAGCGAAAGAAAGATTGACCATAAACTATCTCATTTTCTTTAACCGATTCTATTCATCCCTTCATAAGATATTCCTATACTATAATCAATTGCTAATCCAGCTTTCTACTAGGTCCTAGGGTACATGGGAGCATCCCAGCAACACAGGACTTTGCTTCAAATATAAGTAAAAATTACCATAAGATCCAGAAGCAATATATTAAATACTAAAACAATGTTAAGAGGATTGCCAATAAGAAGCGCCAAGTAGTCCTAACTATCAGGTGTGTGATCTTGTTATGGTTTGCACCAAGAACATGTACCCCAAGGTGCCATGCCAAAAATTAGCATGTAGATGATCATAACCATTCTCTTATAAACAGGTTTTGATTTATAATTCTTAAACTTGGAATTACCACCCTATTGGAATCTCAACCACTCATATCAATCTCCTCATTTTTTCCCTTTAAAAGGAAGAAGCCATGCAAGATGCGCAATAATGTTGTAAGGTGCACAAGAGATTAAGTGTATAATTTAAAGCTTGTTAAAATTCAAACGCAATCTTCATTAATTAGTATCCTGGAAAGAATTTACAGCTTTTGAGAGCAGCTGTGTTCTTCTCAGAGATTGTAATAGCTGCTAGGAACTCATCTCAGAATTCCATGATAATAATCCTAGTGCCCCAGCACTCATTCAACACAAGGTACAGCCATTAAACCTATTAAGTTGCCAACCTTTCCTAAGAACTATGTTTTATAAAAAAATCCAGAAGGAGGAGTGGATCCTGTACTTATAAGAAAGGATTACGTAAGGTCTTCTGACATAGCAGTTAATCTGGATAGGACTATGAACCTTTTTAAACAAATTGGGGTACTAACCCTAGGGCTATACTCTTGAAAAGTATAATGACCTAAGGCATATTCTGCATGTATGATGGGTATCCGCAGTCCCTCCTAGATTAGCCACAGCACTAAACAACCAACTAAAAGGCCAAGGCCAATATAATCACTGAAAAAGAAGAGTCTAATTACTAAAAGGTTAACAACTCTATTCTAATATTATTAGTTATTTAAATTATATGGGACAAAGTCAAAATTAAAATTCTTAGCCAAAAGTTCAACCAGGAGCATCAAAAATTGTAAGAAGGTTAATACCTGGGTTGCCCCATCTGAAAAATTTTTAATGTCAAGTTTGTACCAATAAAAATTCAAACAAAAAGTGGTTGAGAATGGGTTCTAAACGCTTCAATAAATTCCGCAAATACTGAGGCAGAATCAATAAAACTCAATTTTGAATTAATGAAACTTTAACTTCAACATCAATTATGAAAATCGTTGCTTAAGAATATCACAGACCATGGGCTATTTTTTATTTTAGTCTAATTAAAGCCAATTTTAAAAAATCGTTTATTTATTATACTAAATACCTTTAAGTTTTACACTTCACCTTTAGTTAACAAGGATTTTGGAATAGCAGCACCCCTTTGAGTTGGGGTTAGACGTGGCCTGTTTCTTTTTCTTCTAGTTGATCTTTGTTGTAAAGATGAAACCAGCATCTCAAAAAGTGTAAAACTGACTCAAACACCCCAACAAGCCCATTCTTACTCCCAATCCAGAAAAAAATTCACCCTTCCTCCATCTTTTCAGAATTCTAATGCCTTAACCTTACCATTCCACGTGTAACTGATCAAGTACTTGATCTGTTAGTGTGGTCTTTCCTTAAATAGCTGGTATTTGACGCCCCCCCATTTCCCCAAGTTTCAAAACCTAAATCCTTATATTATAGATGAAAAGTTCAAGCGATTGTACTTCCTTTTATCTTTTTTACTCTACTTTTTTCCTATTTCCTAAAATTACTTTTCCAACTTTAATAGTTTTTCTGTCAATCAAGCACTAAACCTCTGAGGCGGAGTGCATCTCAAATCTATAACGATTTGCAAAAAGTCTTGGAAAAGTTAAATCAGGGGCCAGCCAGTTATGGCGTGCCCTAAAATCTTTCCAGACCCTAATTCTTACAGCAATTTAGAAATACTGACCCTTTCCTTCCACGCATGAATCATGAAAATATGCAACCCAGAGATAAGTTACATTACCAAGAACAGCGTGTAACCCCAAAACTACAAACCATTATTTAGGCCAGTGCCCTCTTTTATAAATGTATTAGTCTATCTTGTTTTTCCCCTTTTTAGCATTTTTAATGAGGTCTACTTACTTGACAATTATTTTAAATTTTACATTATTGTTAAAGAATTTGTGCATCATTGCGCGCACTGTGGCCATGTGCACGCGCCTGTTAGGGTAGCTTAACCCTCGTTGGATGAGGACTTTGGGGCCTTCCTAACAGTAGTTTTTGGTCACTTTGGTACTTCATAAGGAAACGTGATCTCTCTTTTTTTAGTACTAGTGGGGACTAAACCAAGAGGGGGCCACAAGGTTTTACTTTGTGGGTGGCAAATAAAACTGAAAAAACACCCCTAACATGGCACTTCAGCTTCCAGCTTAAGCCATATCTAATGAGGAAGGGGTTCAGGGGGGTCTCAGTCTGATCAGATCTGAGGGCATTCTTTAGAGTGGACAGAATATGAGTGGGGCATCAGTGGTATGTGGTACAAGGTTAAAAAGAGGTGAGATTATTTTTTTTGATAAGGCATGCAGTGTTCATCACCCCAACATTCTAGGTGATCTTGATTTGCCATACTTTATAAAGCTCTAGGGCCCACAAAAAGCTTTTCAAATTTTGTTACGTTTGTGAGTAGTGGGAATTAAACAAAAACTGTTTGGCAGCATTGGCTTATAAGCAGCCCGTGGCACTTGAAAGCTCCTTGTTCTACTACCAGGCTTCCTTGGGGAAGTTGGCCTTGGATTAGGGCAGGGCATTTCATTGATGAGCGACTCCCTGGCTGCGTGGAGCTTTTGGTGGATGGTGACATTGCTGAGGGCAGCCGCTGATTTGGTAAAGAGTTAAAGGCAAGCTTTATAAATTTTAAAGCCCTTGTGAGGGTGGAAGTGGTGATGAGGATTGGACTTGATAGACTGAAAATTTATATTAATTGAAATTGGTCCTTACTTTAAAAAGTGATCATCTTTTTTCTCCTATTTGAGATAAATGAATAGGTATGAGAAGGATGGACTTGGGCCAGCAATGGGCTCTGTTTGGCTGAGGACAGGAGCAGTTGGTTCTCAAAGTACTGATCAAAGCAACTTGGCTGGGCTTGAGAAGCCATCTGCTCCAAAGTTGTTCAAGTAGGTTGATGCAATTAGCCAACGTTAAGATTTTCTTTAGTTTGTTTTAAGCCTCAACTTTAGGTTTCTGCCTTAATTATTATTTTCAATATTTTTATTTTATATTTTAATTTTTGATTTATTTATTCATTGATGCTCTATTGGCCTAAGGCCCAAAACACCATTAGATTATATTTTTTGCACCA
The DNA here is from genome assembly GCA_022478985.1 of Massospora cicadina. Lineage (NCBI taxonomy): Eukaryota > Fungi > Entomophthoromycota > Entomophthoromycetes > Entomophthorales > Entomophthoraceae > Massospora > Massospora cicadina. The sequence goes on from JAKSZP010004654.1 coordinate 27,426, forward strand.
ATAAATTTCCATTAATAATGCCAAATTTGTGCCCAAATCTATAATAGATAAATGGCCTCTTCATCGCTCCACATACCATTAGGATTTATTTAATGCTCCAATCCATTATATTATTAGAGCAACTATAATGGCAGGATCTTGTAAATGATAATCTCACCCAGTTGCTACAAAACACTATCCTTTAATGCCCTTTCTACTGGATTCACAGTATCAGACCAGAATTTATTACCCTAATCTATTTTCAGATCTTTTAATGGATAATTCCCTCTTCTATTTTATTCCTGTTTTCCTCAATACTATTTGAATTATTATCCATTTTCTAAAATATATAACTTTTATAAAAAATTAATTTTAATCTATTATATATTAAAAATTCTCTTATGACTGCTTGTGATGAACAGGGCCCTTCCACATAGCAACAAAACAGTTGGCCAAGAGGGCCCAAGTTAGGGCCCACTAACATGAGAGTACAGTTGTGATCAGGCCCTTCATTCATTGGCTTGATGAGTGATTATTAATATATCATTGGAATATGGTTAGGACGATGCTAACACTGAGGAGAACAGTCTGTTCGCCAATGTGAGCGTACAGACAGGCGACTGTTCTGTCAAAGTCTGAGGAATGGTCCATGTATCGCTCAAAGTCCATGGTTTCTCTAAAATCTGAATGAATAATTTCAAGATTTTAAACTTTTTATTTCTGATTTTTAAGAGCTTTATTTATTATATTAAAAAACATAGTTGTCCTAAACACCTTCATCTGGTTGTATTATGTTAGATAGTGGGGGATATGGGGGAATTTGTTCCCATGGAGTCCACGGGTGGCAGGCTATCCAGGGCCTGTTTCAAGAATCTAGGTTCCAATATTCCCATCTAGGCCCGTTCTAGACTGTTTATTAGGTACCCCCAGGCGTTACAGAAACTTTTCTGCATTTAATTTCATTTTTGGTTAAAAATTAGAGCTTGGCATTCCCATGTCAACCTTATCTCAAGCTTCTAGATTAAATTTCATTAAAACTTTTCTGGCAACTTCTGATTCGCTCAGCTGCTGCTCCCCTTGAATCTCAATACTTACAAGCTTGGCGTAATTCATGCTTAGCAGCCCCAGATTCTCTGGGCTGTCCTTTTTCCATTACTCTTGATATTATTGACTTGCAGTGGATTCATCTTGGCAGCGTTTGATTCGCTGAGCTGCCATTGAGGCGGTTCTTGACGTTACCACTTTTGGCATAATTAGCTTGGCAGCCCCTAATTCGCTGGGCTGCCCTTTGCTGTTGTCCTCATTATTTCTCATTTCAGCGGATTTTGGGTTGTTGGCCTTTGATCGGCCTGCTGACCATTTATGTCAGCCCTTGCCACTTCCGCTTCAAAGTTTAATTGATTTGTTGGCATCTGATTAGTCATATTTCCATTTCTGAGGGTCTTTACCCTAAAACCCTACAACTTTATTATTATTAGTATAACTAAGAGCCCTGATCTCTGCCTTAGGGGGGTCAGGGCTATGTAGTGGTCAGGCAGCTCATTGACCATCACATTGCTAAACCTTGAATTTGGTTAAGTACAATTATAACTAGTCAAAACCAAACCCCTGCCAAAGTGAATTGCCTTTGAAGTAGGAGCATTCTTCCAAGATGTGCAAAAGTTCTAGATCTTTGTTTTAAAAACAAAATACTTGACTAAGAAGATTACTGAATTTACTAAAACATATGATCTTGAATACCTTTGAAGTGCTGGTCAAATATTCCGTTATCATGAAAATCTGATATGGGTGCTACCTGCCAGGTTCTTCCAAGGCTACCAGGCAAAATAGCACATTTGGGTTTTATTGTTTTTTTAAAGGTCAGGCCCTTTGAAGCCTATTTAATTATTAGTCAAAAGTAGCTCAAGTGGAGATCTCAAGGGTTGTTCATCCCAAAGGCAGCTTCTGAATGGAAATAAGTCATTGAGGCAATCATTGTTCACTTTGAACAAATAGGATCTTTGTATGAATACAGGCAAAAATTTCTAGTAAAAAACTAGCACAACTAAAAATATTTTTATTTATCAGAAATTGGGGATCTTTATAGGGCCATGAAAGATATGAGATCGCTTAAGATAGACCTTGCAGGATAATTGTAATAAAGTCAGATATGGAGATCTCAGATTGGCATGGCAGAATTAAAAGGCTTTTAAATTACTCAATTTTTCTGGTCGCAGCGTCAGTTTTCAGTGACCTCTGAAGGGCAAGATCTTTTCCAAGTGACTTAGCTCTTTTGTCAGTTAAATAAATGTATCTATGAAATGTTTGGTATTCCAAATGCTTTTACATAAGCTCATTATCCTTACTGATTTTACTAACTCTCAAATTTGTAGTGCTCCACTGGTCATATTGCAAAACAATATGCATTTGAATCTCTCCCATATCAGCGTGATTCCATTATTTCTGACAATTCCCCCCAAGATCTTGCTGAAGAGGGACAGAATTCCAGAGAGTTCCGGATTGAACTTGATCTATGACAGAGCCCAATTTGAGGAGGCAATTAAATATTCTAGTCCTAGTTGATAGATCACTCAGTAAGAGCCTGACCTTAGAAGTCAAGTTTGTGGACCCGCCCTCCACATTAGTGATAGTAGAATAGGATGAGATCTAATAATTAATATATGGGAAAAATCAGTTTCTGGGCATTGCTTCGTTCAACTTCTCATTTAGTTATAATCCTCATAGACATAGCGGCTAAAGCTTGTAGCCTGAAAAATCACCATTCAGACTTCACATCACGTAATTAGTAGTTTCAGGAGTAGTAATTTCAATTTGGGCCGTATGCTTGAGGCAAATCATCTCTCATCCATAAAGGGTATAAAAAGGGGCATCTGAAAATCGATGGTAACTGACACAGTATGCCAGTAAAGCCACAGGAAGGTATTCATTCCATCATGAAGAGTTGGATTGAGCAGTCTCTTAAAGGATGGCAATTAGTGTACCATTCACCCATTCTAAAGCCTCATTGAAATTAGTATGGTAGAATATTATAAAAGAGTGTAAGTGCCCATCAGCAAATTGAGATCAGAGACTAATTGAAAATGAAGTTGGTACCATTATCATAGAGCAGCACTTTGGGACTTTCATGGCGAGTGAAGACCTGTTTTAGTAATTAGGATGCGGTTGCATTAGAAGCGGGCGAGGCAATAGAGAGGGCCTCAACCCATTTTGTAAAGTAGTCAATCGTTAAAATGATGAAGCAATGGGTATAAATCGCCATAGGAAAGTGGCCAATAACATCAATACTAATCATGGCGAATGGGGTCATGGTACTTGTGTCTTGATGTTGATATATTGGACTTGGAGTCTTCTGGTTAGCGCACGTGAAGCAGGTGTTGATGACATCTTGGATAGTCTCAATAATCCCATCCCAAAAACAACTTTTCTTCAGCCATTGATGGTTCTTCTTTTCCGCGCCATGGCCCACAGTCATATGGGCGTCCAGTGCAGACTTCGTTCTGGTGGATGGTCAGACATAGGGCAGCCAAGATGTCACAATTTGTTTATGCAACAGCCATTTATCAATCCAACTCTGCTCAGCTATTTTTTTCAGACACTTCTGGATTACCAGTTTTATTGACTCCACTCCTCAGGGTTTGCAATGTGTTCATAGATCAAATCCTCTTCTGAAGCATAGAGTGTCAGTAAAGGTAAAAGGAAAATCCGTTGGAGTTTCGAAATACCATTTATTATAAAGTACTATTGAAAAATCGTAACTCTGAAGCTTAAGTGCCTAACAGTCTTATCGTCTGTTATTATCTTTCATAGTTGTAGTCACCACAAGGGAGCATGGTCTGTCACTTTAGCGAAATGGTCTTCATACAGGAAGTGGCGAAAGTGTTTGATAGCCAGAAGGACAACCAGGCACGCACTTTCTATTACGCTTTAGTTTCTTTCCGCCTAAGTTAAAGTCTTACTGAAGTATGCTATAGGGTGGTCACCTTATTTACATCAAGTTGAGCCAGAACAGCTCTCACAGACACGTCGCTAGCATCAATAAAAAGGATTAAAGGTTAATCAAACTTGGGGTGCACCAATTCATGAGCGGTAGCAAATGCCTTCCTTAGAACATTCAAGACCTGCTGTTGGGTTTCTTCCTATTAGATATGGGAATTCTTTATAAAGTAAAATAGGTTAGTGGTTCAGAAAGTTTGGCGAATTGAGGGATAATTTGTCAGTAATAATTGACCATTTCAAAAAGATCTGTACGCCATGCAAACTGCTCATTCCAGTCATTTTTTTAAGGCAATCACTTTGTTATGTACTGGCAATATTCCCTCTCAGATATTTCTTTTTCCTGAGTAATCCATTTCAATCTAAAATCCGACTTTTTGTGGGCTTAAACTCTAGTGAAGCACCATCTAGTACTAAAAAAAACTCTAGTGAAGCAGAGCGAAGATGTTTGAGCACCTCCTTTAGATGAGCTAGATGTTAATTAAAGTATGAGAGAATACTGTCATATCATATAAATAAACGAGAATACATGACAAATTCAAAACCCCAGTAGGCAGTCCATTGATCTTTGAAATGTGGCTGAAGAATTTCATAGACCCTTGAGGCATGTGCGTGGGTTTTAAACCTTTCACTCAATATAAGGGCACAATTCTCCCTATCAAACGGTGCAAGCTCAATCTGCCAATACCCACTGGCGAGATCCATTGACAAGAGAAAAGGAGATCCTGCTAAGAGTCATGATGAATCATCTATTTGGGATAGCAGGTAACTGTCTTTTAGCGATGGCATTTAACCAATGGTAATCCATTACCACCCAATGCCTTCATCCTTTTTTTCACAACCAGCAAAGGTGAGGTGCAGAACTTTGTGATAGTTTCAACAATCTGACGTCCAGGAGTTGCTCTAGTTATTTTGTAATCTTGGCTTCTTCAACCTCAGACTTTCATTAGGGCCAAGCGCGGATCAGTGGGGCGTCACTGGTAAGCACCCTGTAATGCACCCCTTCGTCATTAAAAAACCTTTTGGCCCCATGGAAAGGATATTAGCATACCCCTTAATCAAAGCATCCGCCGGTCACTGTTACTCAGATGAGAGGGATTCACTATCTCTATTTCAACTCAGGCTATTGTAGTACTTTTGTCAATCCCTATAAAATGCAATGTTCTAAACCCACAGACAGACACAACTTGGATAGAGTGTATAGTTCTGACATACACAACAGGTCTTTTTGGGTTATCTGCATCAGTTGATCAGTAAAATTAACCATAAAACAGGTAAAGGGCGCTGGTAAGCTAATTCCAGCACCCCATGGCAAATGAGAGCTTCCTGAATAGCTGGATTTGTATCCCCATTAATTTTTAGTAGATGGTCCAGCGAAATGGTAATTTGGAGCCCAGTGTCCACTAGAATCTAAGATTTCGGAGGTATAGCTACACGGTTAATTGCATAAATAGACATCCCTTCATGTGCCTCCACAATGGAAGAAAAATTTGGCCTTCAGTCCAACTACTCGATATTCTAGCCATTTATGCAGTTTGGGTGTTCAAGTAAAAAAAAACTCTTAGGCTTTCTCTTTCCATTTATCTTGATGATATCCTTTATGATTAGGGGGATGTGTACCCTAAAACAATAAAATGAATCCTTTTGAATTATTTATGTGTTAAATTTAACCATGAATTGGATGCTTATGAGAATGTCAAATCTATCATTCTTCAGCATGATTGGCAGGGCAATCATTACCAGAGATCTGTACCAAAGCAGCAGGGATGAGTAGGCGCCTAAAGAGCGAGTCTAATATGGTCCTGCGTTTCTATAATCTAGAGTGTGGATCTAATATGGAGCGATTTTTTCCATTTTACTAGTCAGGAAGATATGATGTTAGCTGGAGTTCTATCATCAACCATTTTATAAAATTTCACTTTATGAACGACTTCTTCTATTTGAGTGACTTCAATACCAAAAATAAGGGATTGAGTGTATTTTAAAATTCCTAGAGAAAGAGGTCATGAAAGACAGGTTAAGAATAAGTTATACTTTTTTGAAATCATTGAGTCTAGAACTTCTAATTCGTCAGGTTTATATAGAACGTTACATCTAGAGCGTGAAGTAGTAGTAGATTTAGATTGAAGCGTGTCGTCATCAGCAGAGGGTGCCTCGCGCCCTAAGCTAATCCTAATTTTCTGCCTCATAGGCCTGTTTCTTCCAGCAGGAGCTTTCTTGATGGCCAAAGATTCCACAATAAGAGCATAGATTGTAATGAGGTTTATATATCTGGAATCGTCTGACTGAATGAATGTGATGTTGGTTCCCTTTAGATGGCTGACGCACTTCTGGCACTGGCAACTCCATTATAGATTCCCTGATATTTAGAATAGAATTACAAAACATCTTGCATTCTGAAAGTAGAGCACAAGATTGGTACTGTGCTGATATATAGAGCGGTCAGCGGCGATGGCGTCATCTAGGTTGACTTGATCACATTGTACAAGGGCCTGGTCTTCATGATAAACAAATCAGCAAATTTGATGTTGGTTTCCTAAAACTTGGTCATATTAACATAAAATGCTCTTTGCAGTATGAAAGGGAGAGGTTTCTTCTGAATTTTTATAAGTGCATCCTTTATAGCTTCCCATGTGGCACACGTCTTGAAGTATGGCATTATGATTTACTGGGCTTTACCATCCAGACAGTTTTGGATGTGTTAGCATTTCTAATGATCCATAGCTGGTTCCATTACACCTTCATACATAAAGATGTAGGACTAAATGGTTTTAGTACCAGGAACTTACTTCTCCTTAAAGCTGGGTTAAATTATCCAACAGATTCAGAGAAGATGTGGATAGCTAGAAAAGGTGGTCTCTCAGACTCAGTGGGTTCATGGTACCTATATCAGTATGAAAAATGATCTTGTCAAATTGGCAGCGGAATTCATATCATCCTGGAGAGCAGTGAACAGTCAATGACATGCGTATGTGTAGCCTTGGCATCTAGATTCCAACAGAGCTTCTCAATTGCTGCGGAATGAAAGGACAAAAGGGTGAGAGAGTATCTTGTTTAGCCTTAATAGTAAAAAGCTTCGGATTCATCTGACCAAGTTGGAGGTTCACTTGGGTCTGAGAATCTTGTTGGAACAGTTTGCAGTCTTTTTTGCATAATTATTGTACAGGTGTCTAGAATGGGCTCCCAAGGCCCAGTCCACCACCAGCACTACACCACTGACCCCCATATGTGGCCGTACCAACTCTAATTGTTCCTGTCCAAATGGATGGCCTTGCCGGGCACACTGTGCTGAGGTGCAGTACACCAGCCTCTGTCGCCTCGGACCCCAGGCAGAGGTGCCCCAAAAACCTCTTTACGCTCATGGGGTCAACGGGCTGAGGTGTGGCTAACTGGCCTATGTCGCCTTTGGCCACTCTGGTTCTGAACTAGCCAGGGCAAGACCTCCCCAAAAGGAGCCCAGTGCATCCACCCCCTTTTCCCTGAAGCGCTGCCATCTGCTGGCCAACAACTCACATTAAATAAATTAAATTTAAATAAAACGAATTACCCAAAAGTGACCTTTATTGGAAGAAGTAAACTTGAAGTTGGAATAGAATTCCAAAGTGAGGGCCTATCAGGGCTTGAACTCGCTTTGAAATACTTCCAAAAAAGGCTAGAAGAATTGTGGGTAATGAGATGCGCAAAAGCCTCCAGAATTGATGGCAACTAGGCAACTCAGAGGAGAAATGGAGGGGAACTTCAGAACAAATAACCAATCAATTGAACTGAATTATTAAAATTTATTCCGTTATTGAGTTAAATAGGAAAACCCTACTTGGAATAATGGAATTGCAACTATTGACACACACAAATCTCATAATTTCCAACCTTATGGAGTTCATGTGCGATTGTGATTGTTCTAACAAGGAGATAAAAGTTGGATTGCATCAAGATAAACTTTAATATTCATTTCTGCTCCTCAGGGCACCAGGAATAGTTTTCTCTAAAGAGTCTTAAACCAGGCTTCCTGGCTTTCATAAAGCGAAAGCCTAACAGGTGGAGAGGACCCATGAGAACTATGGGGTCCTGCAGGCCCAGGGGTTCTTTGTTCTTCATCCTTCCCATTATGCCCAGTTTTTCAAGGAGGTACTATATAATTAATAACTTACTGGACTGGTGGCAAAGCGGTTTGTTCAGCCAACTGCTGAATTCAGGTGTCTAAGGCGGCAATTTAGAAACAATGTTTTGAAAAGCTTGTAAATTAATTAATAAGATTAGACAAAGCGCTAAACCAACTCGCTGGTCCCTGACAGTAGCTGCATGGATCATTAGCTGAGAAAAGTTCATCTTGCAGGTATCAGATAGCTCAAGTGTTAATCAGGGTCAAATGATGTTAAATTTTGTTGACCTCCCAGTGGTTGTCCAAAGTGGCCTCGTGATTGTTTAAACCAAGAAATGATGCAGCTTTGTACAATTCAAGAAGATGGGAGTAATTTTATGAGACAGTCCTAGATACGTTGGAACTCCAAGTTATGTAACCCAAATAACTGCATTTAATGATATAAAGCTGAGTTCACAAACAACGATAAGTAGTTTACATTCAAGCACATCTACTTCATTGCTAAGGAGATCAATTGAGGAATATAGATGAGTTAGGCTTCTAGCAATTCATGCAAAGTGGCTATGGTTGATTCTCCCACCAGGGGTATTAGTTCCAGCCAGTAACGCTGAGACAGTGTTAGCATTATTGGCGGCCTAAATTTGGTAAAGTGAATCATCCAGAGCTGATGTAGTAATTGTGATGACCGCATTGAAATCAAGCTCTTATGTATGGGTAAAGGCGTATCTTGATTATTTTAGTGACCCATCATGTCAAACTTTGGTTCTCCTCCATAATGGTATGGGTATTTTCGCTGGGAATATTCATCCAAAAGATAGGTCTTCACCAGAGAGACTTGGAGGGACCTGGCAAGGAGGACCAGTTTTTTGGTTTTGTTGTTTTCCTTGAAGGTTATGACCTTTAAAGATTGCTTAATTATTTGTCAAATGTATTACAGCAGGGATCTCATAGTTGTTAGTCACTAAGGCATTATATCAATGGAAATACGTTGTTGAGGCATTCTTTGTTCGCTTTAAATAGGCAGGATCTCTGTATGAATACAGGCAATAATCTCTAGTTATAAAAATCAGACAAAACAAAAGTATCTTTATTTATCAGAATTTGGGGACATTTATAGGGCCATGCAAGACGCGGGATTGCTTAAGAAGGACCTTGCAAGAGAATTATATAAAGTAAGTATAAAGATTTTCTGTTTGGCGTAGCAGAATGCAAAGGCTTTAGGCATACTTGGACCTTCTGGGTTGCAGCGGCAATTTCTGGTGACCTCTGAAAGGCAATATCTTTGACAAGTGAATTAGCGCCTTTGTCATGTAGATTGATGGATTCAAGAAATGTTTGGGATTTCAAAAGCTTTTTCAGTAGCTTGATAAACTTATTGATTTCAGTATTTCAAAGATTAGTAGAGCTCCACTGGTCATGTTGCAAATTAGTACGCATTAAATATCATTCATGTTAACTCAATTCCCATTATTTCCAACACATACCTTTACAAATCTTATCTCAGAAAAAGAATATGAGTTTATACCAAAGGGCTCACTAGAAATAAATTTTTTTTGATCTTCTAAAAGATTTAGTGATCCTAGGAATAAAAAGAGCTGATGGGTGAATTGATCTATTTACTTATATATATTTCAAACAGTTATGTAAGGGTTAATATAATTAAGACATAATATAAACAGATAAGTTGGTTACCAAGATGTCAAGGAAACAACTAGAGAGATTAGAAGTTAAGGTATTAGAACAGCTTTTAAATTGAAACATGAAGCTAAAGACCATCCCCAATCTTAAAAACCTTGATACTATCATACATAGTAGTGAGCAGCTAAAACACTCCTGAAATGATTAAAACATACCTTCCAACAGTATTGACATAAAGTTTAATTTGCTGAACCAATGGCTTCTGTACCTGTCTTAATTCCTGGTTCAGAAACTCTTTGTTGTTTCAGTGAGAAAAAGGAAAAGTTGAACCAGATGACTCAAGGGCTTTTTAATTACCTGCACTGAGTCTCCTTGCTGTTTGAATAATGAAACCCCCAGATCTGAAGCCTCAGCGCCTCTTTTGCTTCCCTGTGTGAGGCTCTTCGCTGTTCTAAATTTGGAATTGGAACTGGTAAACAAAGTGCAGACGCGGCCATCTTGCTTCTTTGCGCTAAAGCACCTCACTATTCTGGTGATAAAATCTGTGACTTTGAATTATATGCATTGAGCCCCACTTGTTACCCTGATTGAGACTTCTTGCTGTTCCTTCAAAATCATTAATTCAGCCAAAACTTTATTACACCATGATCAAAGTGCTTTCCTCACCCAAGGCTACTGAGAATCACAAAAATTTGCATTTCCAGCCAAACCGAAGCAAACTTTATATGAATTTCATTCTTTTACCAATTTTTTTATTCCACAAATACTTTTTTAGCATTTTTACCAAAAATCCTAGGTATCCTGTTAGTGCAGAAAACTTAAACCTACCTCAAACAAATCAAAGTGAGTTAAGAAGTTCCCACCTGACTTCCAATTTAAATTTAAGATATGCTGTTCCCTAAAATCTCAGCGCTTTTTTCAATCTGTCAATCAAGAAAAGCAACTGCAGTATATTCCTTTCCCCATCTCAACGATTAATTGGATTTGTCAAACTAACGCCTTCTTAATTATGTTTATATTTACCTGTCAGTGCTACAAACTAACATCTGACAAATTAAGCCAAATGCAAATCATCTTACAACCATGTTGGTTTAAGCAAGGCCATAGCCAAAATTTACAACTTCTTCTAACACGTTAACTAGTAAAAGCAAATAAATTATTCATCTTTACTATTATAATGGCTACCTAAGTTCTAATAAACCATTAAATCTTAATCAAAAGTTTGCTTTTACCAGTCGCCAAGGAAATTTTAATTTGTCTAACATTTTCACCAGATGGTTGTGTAAACTAACATAAAACCTTGACCAACTTACTTCAGAATGCCAAAAACTCTTAACATAGAAGAGATTCCACACCACCCTGAAAACCCAAGGTTAAGCCTACTCAAACAAAGCCTTTCAATCATGGATACTGTTATTTTACAATGCCCCTCAGACCTAATGCTGTGATAGAGATTTCTAATCCTGGGAGCTAGGTAGGGTAATCTGGGGCCTTCACGTGGCATAACTGAGGAAAGCTCATGGGAACACGGGTGAGTAGCTAACACCAGAACCCAGAGAGGCGCCCTGAAAAGTCCTGTAGTGGTCTGGATGGGGAGTGGGATGGAAGCTAGTGACAGTAACCCAACCTGTTCTGGCGGGTGCTTCTACTCTCCTTCAGGGGGGAATATGGGAAGGAAGGGGGAGGCAAGAGTCGGGTGTATTGTTTGTCATACTACTATCTTATTAGGTGGGGCACTGCAAAAGCAGTTCTCAGTGACAAGGTGGGACAATCCTGATTGACTAAGTTTCAGTTCACCGTCTACAATAATCACCACAATTTTCTAGGTTGGCCTGAAACCTGGATAGCGGCCAGTAGCTTATGTGGGCTTACACTGGTGTAGTGAAAGGCGAGAGCACTCACATACCAAAATGATAGACTGACCCAAAAGGGCTGTGATGGTTCCTGCACAAAAAGGGCCTGAAGAGCAAACTTCGTCACAAAACTAAACCGGAGAGACCAACTCCATTAACAAATCAATAGAGGGGTGGCCTCTGCTGCACAAGGGCTTTTGTCTCTTTTGCTGAAGTTGCTGCTAATGGATTTGGCGTTGGAACCAAGCTTTTCAAAGCAGGGAGCTCTAGATCATATAAGG
>JAKSZP010004655.1:0-39145 GCA_022478985.1 Massospora cicadina
AAAATTCAGGTGTGTGTTGGGAATTGGCAGTGGCAAGTGGCTATTGCAGCAGAGGGGTGTCAGAGATTCTCCCCAAAAAGTTATCTTTTCTATTATGAGTTCCAAAGATGAACTTAAATTAATCTTTAGCAAAAATAGATTGATAAGTCAGCTTTGGGGTCATAATCCACAACCACCGTTCCCATATCATCAGCAATCACAAGCCAGTCCCTGACAGTTACAGGCACAATAAACTCATTTATTACTCCATGTGACCTTACTATATCTAGCCTAGCCATGGGCGCATCCAGTCGCCTGCTGGACAAAGAGTTACCAATCCGCCAAGTGTAATCATGCCAGGAGGAAAAATTTGGTGGATACTTGAGCTTAAGTGAGTTGGCCAGGGTAAGACCAATGTGGCAAGGGGAAAGCTTTTGAAATCTTCATTCTATGATAGCCAATTTGTTAAACTATTCCTGACATCAAATGCATATGTTCCCATTACCTATGTTAGTGAGTTTTATAAGCCAGCGGATCTTTACAGGTTCTGCTGTCTCTCCTTTTTTCCCTTTCCCATTTTTAAACTTAAAATTACATTCATTAAAATTCAAGTTATTTGTAAGTTTAGAAGTCCATTGAATACTTAGTGGTGATGATTTCCAATTTTGGGTATCCCTGGCTAGAGCTTGCATTTTCCCTATTATTCTTGATACCTCAATATGGATCAAAGTACTAGAGTTATTATGGCTGGTGCTTTGAATGGTGTCTCATCCAGAGGCAGTGCATCCTTACTATCAGGATAATCCATGACATAATGAGGTGACCTAAAATTTTGTCCTTCTCCACCATCCTTTATAAGTTAGGTGCTAATTGGTTTTGGTTTGAGAACAGAAGTCCACCCTTTGGTGAATATTGTGTTTATCAAAGGAATGCCCATTTTTTGAATCACATTGTTGGGATACTCCTTTTATTGGGAGAAGCCTCTTTTTGGGGTCACAACTTGCCTACTAGCTAATGCCAAATTAGGCTCCCTCAATGACTTGAGTTGAGCCTGATTCAACTTATTGAGGATCAATCCTGATAATACATAGTAATAATTTAACTAAGTATGTTTGAATTGACACAGCATCTAAAGCAAGGATGTCAAATTAGGCAATTTCAATTGGGTTTTCAGTGACTTAATATTCTAATGCTGAAACTTAATCATAAGCTATTTTGGGATTTACCAGTGATTATGACAAGGTAATCTCAATACCCTTGAATTATTAAGTAAATTCAATATAACTTTCTATCAGCAACAGATGCTGAGGTCTCCCTTACCCTAGGCCCATATCACCTAGTTCCTGCTACCTGCCTATCCAGAATTTCCTTTACTTTCCACTTTCAGCCTCAAGGTCCTATAAATGCCTCGAGGTTCTATTCCAACAAATCCATCATTTCTCACCTACTCCAGTTGCTACTTTAGCTTTTCTTAAGCCTTAGGGCCTACTAATTCTCTGGGGCTTTGGGTCCCTGATTCAACAACGGGCCAAAAAGGAGTTGCTCTACCATGGCCTGACAAAAATGGTGCTTTCTGCCAGGTCCTCCTAAGTTCCCTGTGAAGGCTATAACCCAGAAAGTAGGAGGAGCGGTATCCAACCTGGCCTCTGCTCAGCTTTCTTGGCGCTCAAGACCAGAAGGGATTAAGTAGGATCAGCTGGGGGTCCCCCTGGCTGGTCTGATTCTGTTTGTTTCTCTGGGGCCAACACTGATGCCAGCAACCGTTGCTGTATCATTGCAGTAGCATCAGTTGGGGTCCCCCCAGATGGTTTGATTCTTTTTCTCAATAGGATCTGGTAAGTAACACCATATGGTCTGAATTCCATTAGGACCAGGAATGGAACATCTCCCGTTCTGGTTCCAGTTATATGTTTTTCCCTGATGGAAAAATATTATTAATATACTTCAACTAAATTAATTTTATTTATTTTTTACTAAAACTAATTTATAATTTAAAAACCCAATTGTAAAACCCCTTTTTCATGCCAAAATTAGTCATATAAAAAGTCATAAGTGACTGCCAGCTAAATCACCTAAATTCAGTTCTCTGAAATGTGCTCCTCACTAAATTAGGTTGAGCTACTTTCATCTATCAGCCATCTCTAAATATTTCTAGGGTCAAACACCCAAATACTTTTCTTAAATTACTGGCACTTAACGCCAAGGTTTGCTCAAAATAAGTCAGGCATTCAGTTGCCTGTCGCCTTTTCTTTTTTTGGTATTTTCTGCTGACAAATACAGATCTCCGCATTGTGTCCAAGCTGAATCCTTTAGCCAATACAATCCTGTAATGCTTGGTTTCTTCATTATTTTTTAAAGACGAAAATATATATGCACACCAGAATCTTAAGTCGTCCAATGCTCATACCAAGCTTCTCCACATGGATCTAATGACCCCTGCCTTGGCTCTGACCCCTAGCTAAGGCTTGGAGGGGGTTCTTTCAGGATTCTTTTTATCGAGGGGAAGCCTCTTCTAAGGGTTGAGGCTTGCCTATTGGAGAATGCTAATTAGGCTCCCCATTTTTTTGTTTGTGCCCAATATGAAGTATTGGGTATCAATTCTGATAATATAGAATATTTTAATTAAGTTAATTTGATTTGACACCAGCATTTAAAGCTGAGGATGTCAAATTTGTCAATCTCAATCAGGTTCACGGTGAATTACCATACCAATGCTAAAACCCAATCATACAGCCATTTCAGGATTCACCAGTGACTTATGCCAAGGATAATCCCAATCACATTATAGAAAATGAATAAACTTATATATCTTTCTATCAGCAATCAATGCCAAGTTCTCCCTTACCCTAATCCTGTATCACCTAGCTCCTGCAACCTGCCTATTGTAAGTCCAGGGGAGAGTCCTCTCTTCCTAAACCAGGTGGTGTTCTCATTCCCTACAAAAAAGGGTCTGAGAAGGGCAGCTATCCCTCTCTTCTCACAGAGCAATCTCGCCCATGTGGTAAATGAGCAATGGTTAACAGCTCTCCCTTTAAAGATTCCACCACCAGTCCCAACAATTGCCTCTGATGAATTATTGCAGCAAATTGAGTAAATTTGCGCTGAAATACTTGAAAGCCGCCCCATGAACCTAAAAGTTCTTATGAAGTCAATGGCAATGAGCCCTCAAAAAAAGGTCTATAAGCCTTAACCCTTGGAAACAAAGCCCAATGGGCATGCACATTCAGTAAATGGGGAGTCAAGTGTTAAATTCTCAGCAAAACTCGCCAATGGCATCAGGCCATTGGAAAATTTTGTCATCATTTCAAAACCTGTCTCAAAACCATCAGGGACAAAACACAACGTGCATGTATCTTCTATGAAGAATGTGTCTAGTGTTGAATCCTTGGTTAAAAATGCTAATGGCATTAGGACATTGTAAGATTTTGTTACCAAAGTAAAGCTTACCTAAAAAACATTGGGAACAAAGCCCAATGGTCATGTACCTTCTAAGATAAATGCGCTCAATGATAAATCTTCAGCGGAACTCGCTAATGGTGCTTGTTTTGTCAAAAATAGCCGCTAGCTCAACACCCTCCCCTCAAGTTATTAAAATCATCATTTGATGAATCTCATTTTGGCTGAATGGACACCAAAAAGATTGGGTGCGGGTGGATTGGGTACCCTAAATTTATTTCTGACCACTTGGGACCGCCCCTACATAGGGTAGCCTTGGGAGGCTTCATTGCCCATTGGGTGAGACTCCGCTGTGCTAACTATCAGAAATGCGGTCAAACTTCGATTCAGAATTTAATGTCAAACTGACAATGACTTGGCCTGCTGTTGACTCTTTTGAGGTCAGTTCAAATTAGATTTATTTTCCCCTTTGATCAAAATTTTCTGGGATAGGTCAAATCTTGAGGGCCCCAATCCTATGATTTCCTATGCTATTCCTTAAATTGATCATCTATTCAAGAAATTGTAGTACAATGAGGAGATTAATGATCAGTTTTCTTAATTTACATTTATTAAAAAATCTCCCCAAGTTCCCAAAATTTTGATTTACTTAGAAAATTTTTCCTTGCAAACTCCCTATGGCACTGATGATGTCCCCTTGGGCCCTATATTGGCTGGGCAATACCAGTCATGATGATAACTATAGCTTCTACCACAGTCAACTGAGTGAATCATGTAAGAAGTTTCTGGGAATTCGACCCAATTGTTGAGGCCATCCGCCAGCAGGATATTTTTATCCTGTGGGCCTATCTGTCTCCACCCCAGGTGAGTATTCTCCCCCTTGCCTCTGTTTTCATGCCAAACTCTCCCATGGAGGGTCCCAAGATGCCAAATCTGATTGCACAACTCCCTGCACCAAGACCCACTGGGACTGGAGTTGCAACAGCCTGGTATCTTGCTGGGTTCCTTTTTATGCTTGTAATTCACGATGCTCAATCATCACACATCTCCCCACCAAGTCAACATCTTTTTTTAGTACTAGATGGTCCCAACCCAAGGGGGGGATTCATCGATGTCCAAGTCAACATCTTTTGAGCGGCAATTCCTTTGGCATTATGGCTTGCCTTTTGGGTGCTTTTGCATCCTGAATGGCAGGTTAGTCTAAACTTTATCCGCCGCCTCCCTGACATAATTGAACATCCATTGTTTACAACCATTTCCGCCCTCCACGTAGAGATAGGAGCTGCAGTGATTACCTTTTACCAAAGAACGTGCAGTCAGTAGTTTGTCTTCTGTTGTTTTTTTGGTCAGTCGTCAATTTTACAAGCAGCATTTGGGTAGCTTTGGAGGAATTTCTCTATGGTAGCATGCCCTCATTACCCGCTACTCTCCCCTCAGTTCTCTCTCAAGTATGGAATCCAGGTGTCCCTTCCCAAGATGTTGCAAATCAGGTCCTCAACACCCTTGCTGAGGTGCAAATGCAGTAACAGGTGCCCTGAATAATGCCGCTTCATTGTCCAATGCCCAGCAAGGGGTTGCCCTTTTAGATGCAGTTGAAGGAGAAGCTCATTGGTGGGTGTGGGGACTTCTGCATTCTGCTATTTGGGCTGGTGACCCTACCTCACTTGTCGCAGCAGTATCAGAAGCATTGAACCCCCTGTACCACAATTGGAATGATTATTTCATTTACTCTCTATTATTGCTGAAACCCCTAGCATGGGCTCTTTAGTTGCAGCCTTCCGTGAGCAGTCCCCAGCGCTTAATCTTTCAGAAAATATGCTCCAATCAATTTTCAGATCTGCTTTAATTCTGCCTCTGCTCATCATGAGATTTGGTCCACCCCTATGGGAACAGTGGATCAAATTTGTAAGGCAGCGACTTTCATTAATGCCTCTCTCTGCCATCATCCCCACCCTCAAGTTGATAAACTTCATGATTGGGTTGTCTGACGTGGTCTCAGATCCTGATCCTGCTGTTGAATCAGTATCAGTATTGGTCACGGTGTCAGATGCTGTCTTTGCGCCCAAGTTGGTTTATCCTAGTTCACCTGTCAGCGAGTCAATGGAAGTCCATCCTGAGGAAGATGGTTCCCAACTCCTTACTCTCCCCAATTTTGATCCCATAAAAAGACTCTTTGAGTTTTAAAAGCCCCACGGGGCTCCTAGTGTGGGCAACTATTGCGGGATGAAGGCTTGGGGTACTGCCCTCCAAAACACTAGGGCTGTGCAAATCTAAGCACCACTTAAAATTTGGGCCCAACTGCAATTGGGAATATCTCACGCTACCCCCTAAACTGACATATGTCCGCCCTGTTTACAGTACTAGGCAGCTCGTCTGCACCAGCCAGGACCGGCAATATGCCTCTCATCTCCCTTGTAGGGGACAAGACCTGATGAACCCCAGGTTTAAGGCCTCTGAGGGGGGAGAAGACAAAACCTTCCCCTTTGTCACCTGCATCCTGTTAACGGAGATGATGCTTTCCAGCCCCTTTTTGTCCAGGAAGCCTTGGAGTCCTTTCAGATCAGCCTTGATTTTCTTGCATGATCCATTTTGCTACCAGCCGGATCACGCTGAACAAACCAGCAGCTAGCTGAGCTTCAGGCCAACTTGACAAACCACGGTGTTTATGTAGGCAGGTGCACCAAAGCGCAGCCAACCAGGATTGGCCCTCCCTTGTCCTGGGGTCCGCACCCACACAACCTCAGCTCATGGGGAAGCCGTTTGACAGGCTCCCTGCCCGACTTGTACCCCCCTTCCTGACCATTTTCTCCCCACAGGGAGTGGTAGACACCCGCAAGAACAGGTCAGCACAGTCATCACTACCATCCCGCACTTCTTTCAGGCCACTACAGGAACTGAACAACGTGCCTCTCTGGGTTCTGGTGTTAGCTACTCACCCATGTTTCCACAGGCTTTCCCCAGTTGCGCCACGTGGAGGCCCCAGCTTACCCTAATTAGCCCACCCCATAAAAGGCTCTGATTTTCCCCCTGATTTGTTTGATATCTCTTCAGTGTCAGCTGAAATGACCGTATCTGCCAATAATCAGAATTCCGCCTATTTTTTACCAGTAAAATTAGTATCAGAGCACACCAGGTGTCCTTTGAGGCCTTGGTTGACACTGGAGCAGCGGGTAACTTTATGAGCCTAGAGTAAGCCCACCAGATTGGCCTTGACCTGGACTTGGGTCCTGCAATGATAATCACTTTGTCGGCCTCCCAGCCATCATACAAAGTATGGCGCCCAATACCGTTCTTAGTTCATAATCTTAGTTTTTGCAATTGTTTTTCAGCAATGGCTAACCATGTGTTTCTGGTAATTTTGGGTGGGGGTTGGTGGCGTTGGAAGCATGTAAGGATTCACCTTGAGTCTAATATGCAGTCGTTCTCCAATGGTCAGATGGAGGGTGAGTTTTTTTTACTGTTTATCTTACTAAAATTTAAGGTCATGTATTGGTTAAATCCCTTGTTTCCCTGAGGGCCTCCCAGTAGATTTTCCAGAAGCGTTGATGGGATAACAAAGTATTTAGACTCTGAGAAGGCGGACCATCTTCCCCCACATATAGAATCTGACTTGGGTTTTTGGATAATGGTGCAGGTAGTGAACATAAATTGCCCACTGTACCTGCATACAGCAGAGGAAGAGGATTCACTCAATGAATGGTTGGATGACATGCTTAAGAAGGGTTGTTTGTAAAAAAACACCGGTTGCCTCTCACATCTTCTTTGACAAGAAGGCTGATGGTTCCCTTTGTCCCTGCGTGAACTATGTCACCTTAATTAGGTCAACTCCATGATCCTACTCAATGCCTTTGGAACAGACAATTGGTCAAGCGATTTCCAAATAGCGTGTGTTCTCAAAACTTGATCTTGTTAATGCTTTTAATCAGATTTGGGTGATGGAAGGTCAGGAATGGCTTATTGCAGTTAAAACGAAATATTGCAGATTCCAATTTTTAATGATGCCTTTAATGCTAAATAAATGCGCCAGCCACATTCCAAAGGATGATCATTAGTGTGCTGGGTGATCTCTGGTTCACCTGTGCAGTCACATACATTGATAATATCTTGGTACACTCCTCTACTTCTGAACATCATGTGAAGGACTTGGAGGCGGTATTGGTTCTCTTACATAAGGCAGGTCTGTTTGTTAAGCCTTCATATGCAAGTTTTACAGGGAGGAGGTTACCTTCTTGGGCAATATCGTATTAAAAAAACGGGTACGCCATCTCCCCCAGAAAATTGGATGCCATCCGCAAATATCAAACTCCAACGACCCAAAAGCAATTGAGAAGCTTCTTGTGCACTATCATTTTCTTAAATAATCTCCCTTTTCTTATCCCAATTAGCCGCCCAACTTCATCCGCTCACAGTAAGAATGCCCCTTTTTAAAGAACTCCTGAGTGTCAGCAGGCGTTTGAGTCAATTAAGGAGGTGTTTTTGTCACCTTTCATCCTGAAGCACGCAGATCCTTTCAAGACCTATATCATAGTGTGCGATGCATATTCCTCTGTAGTAAGGAATTTCTTGTTTCAGGAGCACTATGTGTTGAAACATTTTGTCGCCTACTTTTCCCACAATTACTCTCCCACTGAACAGTCCTGGTCCATTTACAATAAGGAGCTGGCAGCCATAGCGTGGCCCTTGACCCATTGGCGGTATCTCTTGCAGGGCGCTAAGCATGAGCTAACAGTGCGCATGGACCACCAAGCGCTTCTTTATTTCCGCAAGCCACAGAAGTTGGCACACTGGCAGGCCTGAACCTACAGAGATTTGTGTATCTTTAACTTCAAGTATGAGTTTGTAAAAAGAGCGTTGAATGTCCTCCCTGACTAATTAAGTCACAACCCCACATATTGTCCTACAGACTTAGATGAGGCGGAACTGGTCACAGTCATTCCTCCCACCCAAATCTTATCCATTGTACCTCCTGTGATTTTGACAGCAAATTTAGCTCCGGACGCGCCCCTAATCTCCCAGGTTTTAGCAGCGCAAACGGCCTGTTAAGAAGGTCTGGACTTTCTGTAGCGGTTATCTCTCCCTGCATTAAAACATTCCTTATATTCTCTGGCCGAGGGCTCATTCAATTTTGGTAGGGTTTGGGTTCCTCCCCTCTCGTGAGCTGAAGTGATTCAAGCTCATCATGATCCTCCAGCAGTTGGGCATTCAGGAAATAAGAAATTTATTGACTTAATCAAGCGTACTTTTAATTGGACGGGATTGTCAAAGGATGTTTTGGTCTGGATTGCAGACTGTGTAACTTGAGCATGGTCCAAGTCAGACCAGTCTGGAAGAAATGGTCTCCTTCACCCCTTACAACAGGCAGAGGGTCCATGGACATCAGTGTCCGTGGACTTTATTGTTGAACTTCCCAGTTCCAATGGGTTTACAGCTGTGATGGTGGTTGTCAACAACTTCACAAAATTTTCCCTAAATATCCCATTCTCTTCCACTATTACTTCTGAGTAAGCTTCCCGTCTCTTAGTGCTCCATGTGTTCTCTATGGCCTTTTACAGTAGATTGTCAGTAACTGTGGACTCCAGTTCATGGCTCAATTCTGAAACAAGCTCTTGGAAATTTTGAAGATTATGCCCTGTCATTCCACTGCATATCATCCCCAGTCTGATGGACAAACTGAACGGATTAATCAGATCCTGGAACAGTACCTGTGGTGCTACGCTGCAGCCGCTCAGGAAACCTGGGCTGATGACCTTCCTCTCGATCAGTTTGCATATAATATTAAAATGAATTCAGACACTAGTTTTCCCCATACAAAGCAACCTGGGCTACAACCCCCCTTTTTCATTTGGCCCATGCCATCCCAGAGGTACTAGCTGACGCTGACCATGCCCAGCATATTTGGGCCACAAAGTCCTTGGATCAGGATCACCTCACCAAGGATATATGTGATTACAAATAACTCGCAGATCAGAAGAGGCTCCTGGCGCATAAAATCAAAGTGAGTTTGTATGTCATGCTTGACACATGCCGTTTGCGGATGCAGGTGCCCACATGTAAGTTTAAAAGTAAAATCTCAGGTCCCCATTTGTTGGTGGAAGATTTGGGTAATGGCACTTTTTGGTTGAAATTGCCACCTCATTGGAAGTAACTTTCAGTCTTCTATATGTCTCAGTTGTCCTCGTTTAAGGGGGCAATCCTCTCAGATCCAGAGCCTATTGTGATTGAGGGTGTGGAGGAGGCTTAAATGGAGGGCATCCTGGCATCCCAAAGATCATGGCAGTCTGTCCAATAGCTCATCACTTGGAAAGGCTATCCATCCTACGAAAACAGCTGGGTCAGGGCCCAAGATTGCATAAACTGCTTAGAGCTGGTCGAGGCTTTCCACGCCATTCACCCAGAAGCTCCCCATCCTCCCCCAAAGATTGCTACTTTAATGGCAATCAAGTTGCCCAAGTCCCACAAAAATGTGGCCCTCACTCAGTTCCCCAGTGGTGCCCCCCTTTGGAAAAAGGGAAGGATACTGTAAGTCCAAGGGAGCGTCCCCTATGCCTAGACCAGGTGTTGTTCCTGTTCCCTACAAAAAAGGTCCAAGAAGGGCAGCTATCCCTCTCGTCTCGCAGGCAATCATGACCATGTGGTAGACAAGCGATGGGTAACAGCTCTTCCTTTAATGATCCCACCACCTGTACCCAAAATTGCCTCCACCAAATTAGTATGGTAAATTGAGGAAATTTACACTAAAAAACTTGAAAGCTGCCACCCATGGGCCTAAAGAACTTATAAAGTCAATATTAATGAGCCCTGAAAATCAAGATCTGGAAGCATAAACCCTTGGCAACAAAGCCTGACAGGCACGCACATTCATTAAAAGGGGAATCAAGTATCAAATTCTCAGCAAAGCTTGCCAATGGCATTGAGCCATTGGGAAATGTTGTCATCAGTTCAAAACATGCCTCAAAAACATTGGGTAAAAGCCTGATGGACATGTATATTTCATGAAAAATTTGTCCAGTGTCAAATCCTTGGTTGAACATGCCAATGACATTGGGCCATTGGGAAGTGTTGTTGCCAATTCAAAACTTACCTCAAAAACACTGGGAACAAAGCCCACAAGGCATGTAACTTCTAAGAAAAATTCTCTCAATAATAAATCCTCAGCAGAGCTTGCCAATGGTGCTGGGTCATTGTTAAAATTTACTGCTAACTCAAAACCCTCCCCTTAAATATTAGAATTGTCATTCAATGAATCTCGCTTGGCCAAACAGATTCCAAATTGATAGGGCGTGGGCGGGTTGGGTACTTTAAACCCATTTCTGACCTCTTGGGACCGCCCCTATGTGGGGTGGCCTTGGGAGGTTCCTGTTGCCTGTTGGGTGAGATGCCATCGCACTAACCGTCAGAAACACATTAAAACCACAATTTGTGCGTCCAAGGTCAAACTAACAGTAACTTGTCCTGCCGTTGACTCTTTCAAAGTTGTTTCAAATTAAATTCACTTTCTACCCTCGCTCAAAGTTCGCTGGGTTTGTTCAAATCTTGAGAGCCCCAATCCCATGCTTTTCTAAATTATTCAAAGAATAGACTGTCTATTTAAGCATTAGTAACACACTGAAAAAATGATGGTCAATTTTCTTACGTTTTATACATTAAAATCTTCCTGAAACCCTTAACCTTTGATTTAATTTATTTCCTTGTCAAACTCCCTATGGCACTAATTATGTGTCCCCTTGGACCCTATATTGGCTGGGCAATACCAGTCATGATGATAACTATAGCTCCTACCACAGTCAACTGGGTGAATCATTTAAGAAATTTCTGGGAATTCAACCCAATTGTTGAGGCCATCCGCCAGCATGATATTTTTATCCCGTGGGCCTATCTGTTTCCACTCCAGGTGAGTATTCTCCCCCTTGCCTCTGTTTTCATGCCAAACTCTCCCATGGAGGGTCCCAAGCTGCCAAATCTGATTGCACAACTCCCCGCACCAAGACCCACTGGGACTGGAGTTGAACAGCCTGTTTTCTTGTCATTTTCCTTTTTACGCTTATAATTCACCGATGCTCAATTGTCACACATCTCCACCAAAAGTCAACGACATTCAAACGGCAATGCCTCTGGCATTATGGATTTCATTTTGTGTGCTTTTGCATCTCAAATGGCAGTACAGTCTGAAGTTTATCTGCCACCTCCTCTGACACCTATCCTGAAATATCATTTCCTTCCCACTTTTTAGCCTCAAGGTCCTATAAATACCTCAAGGCTCTATTCCAATAGATACATCATTTCTCACCTACTCCAGTTCTTACTTTAGCTTTTCTTAGGCCTTTTGGCCTACTAACTCTCTGGGGGCTTTGGGGCCCAGATTCAAAGATGGGCTGGTAGGAGTTGCTCCCCGTGGCTTAACACATTTTTGACACTGCAGTTAAGGAATATCTCCTGTCCCAAAAAAACGGTGGAATATACACCCATATTGAGAGTAAGAATTCTCAGTTGTATGCTCTCCACTCATCTGGTCCAATTTGGATGGAATGCAAGTGTGACTTCAATATTTGTCCCTGTTTCAACTGATTATCTCCCCATCATGCTGTTTTGTGTTTGTGTAATGGTATTCTTTATGTTGATTTGTATGCTCCTGGGTAGCAGATTTTGATAAATGTTGGTGCCTTTGGTGTCTATTAGACAACTGGCAGAAGTTGAGGTTGTTCAGTTGGCCGAACTGCTGTTTCTACCCTCAAGAATGGTCCAGCATATATCTTTTTCTCCCAAAGTATGTCTCTTGCGTTGCTAAGAAACAAGATTGTTTTTATCTTTTTGTTATTTACTAAATTCAGTTGGGATCCCATGAGGTATCAGTTGAGGCTCCTGGATACATGAGCAGCTGTAAACTTTATGAGCTTTCTGGTTGCTCCGGATTTAGGCTAGATCTTGACGCAGGGTCCTTAGTATTACGTGCATCATCAGTCAAGTGTCTTGTTATATGGTGAGACGATTATACCACTCTTGGTGCATGTGTTTGGTTTCTGTGACCGTTTTATTACGGTGCTGGATCTGTTATTTCCCAACATCCTTGGGGCTGGTTGGTGGCAGTGGCAACATGTTAGTATTAACCTGGAGTCTAATCTCTTGTCTCTGAGAACCCTCATACGTGTGGCAAAATCCAGCTCATTGATACCCTTTCTCCTGTAGAGCAGTGGGATCAATTTTCTCACCTTCCTTTCCCACTACATTGCTGCCATATTTGCCTTCCAGTTTGGTGCAGTATAAGGTCATTTACATATGATGAAGGCTAAGCACCTTCCCGCCCACTCCAAGTATGATTTGGCCTTCTTCCTGACAGTAAAAATAATCAATATTAATATTCCTCTCACCTTATACAGAGAAAGAAGATAAGGACCTGGAGGTGTGGTAAGATAATATGTATGATAAATGGTGGATAAGTAAGAAGTCCTTCCAATCAATTCCCATCATTTTTACTCATAAGGCTGATGGTACGCTGAGCCCATGCGTAGACAATGACCATGTGAATAACATCATCATGCACAATCCTTACCCTATTCCCCTTGAGAAAACCATCATCCAGGCGATCGCCACATCTGGGGTATTCCAAGATCAACCTGGTGAAATCCTTATATCAAATCTGAGTAGCGGAAGGTCAGAAGTGGCTGAAGGTCATCTATACTATGTGAGATATTTTTCAATTCCTCTTTATGTACTTCAGCCTCAAGAGTGCCCCATTACATTCCATAGAATGATTGATGACATGCTGGCTGAGCTTTAATTTACATGTGTGGTGGCATATATTGACAATATCCTGGCGCATTCTCCTACCCCTGAACAGCATTTGGAGGATCTGGAGGCAGTACTTGAGACACTAAAAAAGGCTGATCTTTATGTGAAGCCACTTGGCATTTCTGTTGATGGGCCAAGTTGACAAGGTGTAGTTGGATGCTTTCCTCAGGACCTAACTTTCTACAATGGGTTTAACTAGCCCAAGGGAACCTTGAACAAAGAAATAATACAAGTCATAAAAGGTTAAGTTTTTATGTATGTAATAGTACTATTTATAGTACTAGAAGGATATTAGGATTATGATTAGTGATAGGCAATTACATGTGTAATGGTGGAAGTAGATTCAGGAACGTAGGAGGAGATGACACAATTCAGGTTCAGAGTTGTATTAGATCAGGATTAATCATTGAAGACTGGAATGAGCCAATAATGGTAACCTAGTTAAGTGGTTTCCAATAATTGCCATATGTAAAAAAATAGAGAATAAGGCATAGTAGGTGACATAAGGTGGTTGACTAGAGGAGATAAACTCTGAATATAACCTCAGTATTAACATCAAGATGATATTAAGTCAGTTCAGACATTCTTCTTTATCTTACCAGCCAGTAGAGCACTGAATGTGAAGATTTATCTAGAATTCATTGGGTTATGAAATCAGCGTTAATATAAAAATCGCTCAGTGCTTTAAAATAGAGTATTAGCGATTTTGTGCGTTGTTCCCAATAAAATATAAATAATAAAATTAGTCTTAAATATAAACCAATGTTGACAATGATAATAGATAAGTTGACATTGATTAAAGAAGCAACTAAATTATAATTTTAAAGCTGAGGCTTCACCCAGACTAGGGCAAAGCACGGCAAAGCCCTCGTAGCACAAATTCTTCAGAGAAGAGGTTACCTTCTTGGGCAATCTTGTCTTGAAGAATGGTTATGATATTTAACCTAGAAAGCTAGAAGCAATCCTTTTCTGGATCACGCCCACCACACAGAAGCAGCTGCATGGTTCTGAGCACAACTTTTTTCCTGAAAATTGGTCTTGCCTGTGATTTCTTAGTTGGCGGCGCCTCTTAATACCCTGATGAGGAAAAACTTTCCGTTTAAATAAATGAGGATTGCCAACGTGCATTTGAAGCAATCTAGAAGTTTTTGGAGCCACCAGTCCTCAATCATGCCGATTCCTCCAAGATTTCAATTGTGGCATGTGATGCCTCAGCGATGATTGTGGGAGCAGTCATACTGCAGGTTTATGAGAGGGTGGAACATCCCATGGCTTAATTCTCCTGAAAGTTCTTGTCTGCAAAGCAGTCGTGGGCCAATTATGACAAGGAGCTTGCCACAGTATCATGGTCGCTCATCCACTGGTGATACCTTCTTCAAGGGGCACGCCATGAAGCAGTTTAATGGACAAAACACCAGGCTCTAATGTACTTTCACAAGCTGCAGAAACTGGCGCACCATCAGTCTCAGACATTCTGTGACCTGTGCAATTCAACTTAAATCACAAACTTGTAAAGGGGGAATTTAACAATATTCCACAATCTGTTGAGCCATAACCCATCCTGAGTCCAATGGATAAGGAAATGCAGGAGTTGGCAATAGTGTTTTCTCCCACTCATATAATCACCATTGCTCCACTCATAATTTCTAAGTATGCCTGGGCGCCAGATGTGCCGTTGGTATCTCATGCACTGGTGGGTTAGACCTCCTTCTTAGAGGCTAAAGCTTTTTGACCAGTTGGGTGTACTGAGCCACAAGTATACTCATTACTTTATAGTGGAAGAGCAGCTTTTGTTCTATGGCTTATTTTGGGTGCTTTCACAACTCCAGGATGAAGTAATCTCCACTCACCATGATCCTTGGTGGTTGGTCACCTAGGACACAAAAAGTGCCTCAATCCAATAAATTGGACGTTCAATTGGCTGGGCATCTCCAAGGATTTTCCAGCATGGATCACCAATTGCGTGGCCTGTGTGCATACTAAGTCTGATTGATCAAGTAAGAATGGTTCCCTGCGTCCCCTTAGCAATCACAGGGTCTATGGAGCTTATTATTCATCAACTTCATTGTTGAGATTCCCCATTCTAATGGGTTTAATTTGATTATGGTAGTCATGGACTGCTTTACAAAATACTCCCTTTCACTCCTTGTATGTCTGCCAACATTTCTGAAGAGATGGCCCAGATTTTTGTCTGCCATGCTTTCTCGATGTTTGGTGTATCTCAGGAGGTGTTAAGTGACTGGGGGACTCAGTTTACACTTTAGCTTTGTACTGCCATTTAAGCTATCTTTAAGATCCAGCCATGCCGGCCCATGGGATATCATCCTCAGCCTGATGGGCGGATGGAGTGGGTCAACCAGCTCATTAATTAGTACCCCCATTGCTATGCCTCTGCTGCACAGGATACCTGGGCCGCTGATCTTCCCATGGCGCAGTTTGCATATAACAATGAAACTAATATTGGTTGGGTTTCCCCCTATAAAGCTACCCTGTATAACCCCACATTCCTTATTGTTCCTTGTCTTCGCCCCAAAGTATTGCTGTAGAAGAGCAGCTTCAGCGGATATGGAGTACCCAATCTCAGGTCCAGAAGCACATGAAAGGGTGATAAGCAATTAAAATCAGTTTGCAGATTTCAAACGCCTTCCTGTTATGAGATTAAGGTGGGTCCATTGTTCATGCTCAATATGTGCCACCTGCATATGAAGGTTCCCTCTGTGATGAATGATTCGTCACATAGTGATTTTATAATTTGTAAAATATAGAATTTACATCAAATTGATACCAAGTTTATAATCCATTCAATTTAATTGGTTTAATAAATCTAGTTGTACTTTTTATGATTGTTTTTAATTCAGTGCATTTTTATTGAGAAAAATTCTAGAGGAATTTTCCAATCAATATCATTTTTTAATTTTTTTATAAAGAAATAATTTAAGATCCCTTAATTTTTTGTTCCCTTGTCATACAGTGGGATCAATGAGGCGATTCTCACCTTGGAAACCTTAATTAGTCAATGATGAAATAGAGTGCAAGTTTAACTTAATTAACGTTAAGTTTAGTCTTTTATTTTTTGTAGTGATCATCAGGTGTTTCTGTCAAGGTACCGCATAACTTTATGGGGGCTTAACTTCCCTTTCAGCCACAAAACCAATAATTCAATGCAAATGGGTGGTCCAAAAAGGCTATAATAAATCCATAACTCAACCTGTAGTTCAAAATCAAGTGCCAAAGTTCTGATGAATCCAGAGACATCCAGATATTAAGCTCTGATGAATCCCCTGGTATTAGAGGCTGGATCAGCTCCATGCCTTAATCCAGAGGTCCAGTGGTGAGGATGAGACATGGTGATCTTTGGATTCCATTGGTGGTAGAGGGTGTTTGGACTGGTTCACCACCATACCTCAGCTTATTGGGCTGAAGAAATGGTTATACCATTTTTGGTTTTTTAAGTCTATACACATTTTCCCTTATTAATGGAGGCAACTCTCCAATTTATGGCTGTGTCAATGGTAGATGGGAACTTGGGATTCCCATTTGTTACACCCTCACATAATTTTCAAGTAATTGTCAGACCCTTACATGGTGGAGGCGGATTTGGGCAACTAGCCTTCCAGTTGGCTCTCCCTGGTCATTGAAAGCACCACCTCATCTCTCATGATTCCCAGTTTTTGCTGTTTAAAGTCATGCAGCCCACTGACCTTGAACCTGGTGTTGAAAAGACTTGTCAAATAGTGATGTGGAGGCCATTATGGATCACATTAATTGCATTGCTTAGTGAAGTTTTAGGTGGTTTGAAAGGTATTTACTTTTATGAGAACAGCTGGGTTAGTGATCATAATTGTGCCAATTGCCATGAGTTTTTGGAAGCCTTCCAAATCACACACCTGGATGCTCCTTACCCTCTTCAGTGGTTCCTCCATCTTGACAATCAAGCTCTTAAAGGTACACAAAAAGTTGCACTTGCCCAAGTTCCTGGTGGGGTGCTCCCCAATTCAGCAAGTGAAGGGCAATGTAAGTCTTATAAGTGTTGGGATTTTGCCAAAATTTCTTATTTGAGAATTTTACTCCATAAATTCCCCAAGCACTATTGGAAGGAGAGCATAATTTATCTAAATTTATTTAATTTTATAAGAAAGATCACTTTTTATCTCAATCAAGGGATAGAAGATTCAATTTTTCAGCAATTAATTAGATCTAACAGATCCCAAACCATTACAAAACATATAATAACAACCTACCGACAATAAAACTTAGGTCAAGTAATAACTCACTTTTACTTTATTTTATCGCTTTTTGGAGAATTCACCTAAGTAACCTTTAGAGATACATGTCCCATTGTAAGTGTAATTCTAAAACTTCCAGAGTGGTTCTCACTACAGGGTTACTCTGAGTTACGCACCAGTGAAAACGTAAATCACTATTTGGATCCTTATTTTTTGCCTGAAGAAGCTCAAGACCATGAGCAAGGCAGTATTTTATGATAGGTTCATTCAACTAGAACTGAAATACCAAGAGTACCATCCACGTTGGAATTCTGTGCCAACTTGGAATTTTATGATCCTAACTTAAGCTTTACAACAAAATTTCAAATTCCACCTGGGGCTTTACAAAATATTGTCAATCAAATGCTTGAGGGGGGCCTTTTTCCTGAAATTTGTTCAACTTGATCTCATTCCAATGCTGTACCCTCTATCTTGTGGAATGTGTTGCAAACCTCCCAAATGCCAGTAATTGGCATCAAGCAATACTTGCATCAGCTTGTACACCCTACCTTATACCATTTATTACCAGTAGTGGGAATGCATCTTCAAGGGATGCTTAATTTACTAGAAGGACTCCAGTCCTTGAATAATTATGTTACTGAGTTTTAAATCCACCTCTGAGTTTAGCAGAGATAATTGTGATGTCATCATTAATAATCATACTTTTCTCAATGAAGTACATCAACAGCTTATTCAGCTTGACCACAGGATGTCCAGTTTTGTTGATGTACAGTTCCCAAAGCGAGTCCAGGAAATTCAGTAAGAATGAAAAGAGGGTATTTTCTAGCTCTCTGAGCACAGTCAATTGAGGGAAGAGAAAATCAAAAACTTTCTTTTCCAATTAGAGCAATTGTATTCCGGAATTCAATTCTGAGTCAACAAAATAGAGAAAACCTCTGGAGCTATGGGTCCTCCTGGGTTGAAGGACCTCATGGTCCACCTGGGGGTGAAAGTCCACATGAATCTCCCAGCGCTGATGGTCCTCGTGGATCCCCCAGGGTTGAAGGGCCCCACAGACCGCCAGGTGTGGATGGACCTTAGGGGACCCCCAGGTGCTGATAGGTATTCTGGATCCCTTCAACAAATTGACTCTCTATTGAGCATGATGGATCGCTTATGTGAGCAATTATACAAAGTGGCCAAGGAGTGTAACTTAACACCTGATGGGGTAACAATTGACCCTCCCTGTCGCTTCAGTCTTTATCTGACAAATTCAGTAATCTGGGTAAATTTGGGAAAAGGACACAGACATCCTGCTACAAGCTTACGTTTCAAAAGGCGAGATGCTCCAAGCAAAATTTGAAACACTGGAACTTAAGTACAATGCACAGCAAGAGTATATTGTGAGGTATCTCGTCTTTTGGATGAAAAAGTGGGGCATGCTATCTGAATTGGCGGATTAGTGAAGTTTGTACTGAGATTGTTGGGCCTTATCTTCAATTTTTTTAAGCTTTGAACTCCAACCCTTATGTTTCCACTCAATCAGAACACCCTGGAGTGCATGTTTTGACTGCCAATGCTCCAATGAGTTTTAAACCGATATTTAAAGACATCCACTCTCCTGGGGAAGGCAGCATTATCTGCTTCTTCTATCTATATGAGAAGGCTCTAAGTGAGGCCACAGATCACAAAAAAATGAATTACTTGCCTAATTGCCTTACCTGATTGGCTCAGGATATAATGGTACCCCACTTGATGACTTGCTCTACTTGGCCTCAGGCCAAAGAAGTGTTAATCAAGAAATTTGGGAGTGAGAAAACTTTATCCTCTCAAAAACAGGCTTTTATGGGTATACAGCCCCACCAGAATGAATCTATCAAAGATTTTGCTTATTAGTTTTATTGGGAAGCCCAGACTTTGTAGCGTGTAGTCAGTTAAATTTGGATGATGCAATTACTGTAGTTATCTCTGCTTTTACTTATAGGACTCAAATGCAAGTTTACCTTATTGGCGTAAAGAAGAATTTTCAGAAGTATATTAGACATCAAGGAGGCCTTATAGGAATTGCCTCCTCAATTTTCTGAAGCCCCCTGAGTTTATAATTCTTTAAGACCTAAACTCCCTAGAGTTTATGCTGTGCCTGAGAATACTAGAGCAGTTCAGTGTAATTACTGTCATCAATATTTCCATACTGAGGATTGCTGTTATAATAAAGAAGCTGATGAGAAAAAGAAAAGAGATAAACCCAATAAGATTATTTACCTTGATAATGATATTAGTATGCAACAGGAACTTCAAAGCCCTGTGGAGTATAATAAAGATGAACATTTCTCTTATTCCTTGCCCTCCTTGTTGGCTTTATCCTCTCAAACTGGAAGTACCATTACCCGCATTAATTATTGAGTGATTAAAGTCAATGCTAAGGCTATCATTGACACTGGATCCCTGGTGAATGTTGTCTCATCAAAATTTATCAAGAAGATCAAGTTAACGCCCAATATTTCCCATTATGAAGAATATGGCACTGCGGGACCTCAGAATACTAGGTCAATTGGAGCCTTTTCATATCTTCCTCTAAAAATTGGGAAGTTAAAGTTTATGATTCCTGCTATCATCCTCGATAATTTAAGTTATGATCCACTTTTGGGGACCCAATTTATGCGGGAATTTGATGGAATTATTAATCACTTCAATTAATCACTTTCCCCTTTGGGATATAGAGTTCCCTTACTTTTATCTGAACCTGCTTATACCAAACGGCAGTTATGTCTGCTGGAGGGGTCTAAAAGGTCTTATTCTGTTCAATACCATGTTGAAGACCCTTGTGTAAAATTACCCCCTTCATCGGCAGATATTGAAGAATGAATGCTATTTTCTCCCCCAAGAATTTAGTCATTCTGCCAAAATCGCAGGTAATTATCAATACTTATTTACATTTTTCTGTTCCCAAAGGACATTTGTTACAAGTCCAAGGCATTTTCAACCCTTCTGCTAAAGAAATCTTGCTTTGTCCTGGGGTATTGGATTATGCTTATTCTGGATCATTATCTGTTTTATTGGCGAACCTTACCAATGAATCAAAAATGGTAGATCAAAACCATCCAATTTTATGTCAAGTTATTACCCTTATCTTGAGTCTAAGATGTTAGACCTTTTAGAAGCTTACAAGACTTTATTATGAAAAGTGATCAGGAAGTTCTTACTGTGGGGACTGCAATTAGAAACACCTCACAAAGGAACAGGAGATACAAGTACTTCTTTTATTAAAAGAATACTCTGACATTTTTGCCAAGCATACTTACAATTTTGGTAAAATGAAAGGAGTAATTCACTCCATTGAAACTGGAAATCACCTTCCTATTAATGTCAAGCCCTATTGCAAGTCTAAAGTGGAGGAAGCCTAAGTTACCAGAAAATTGCACCAACTATTGGAGGCTGGATTATTGAAACCCTCCAATAGTCCTTGGGCCTCTCCATTGCTGTTAATCAAGAAAAAATGGTTCCCATTGAGTGGTTATGGATTATCATAGATTGATCGCTAATACTCAATGAGATATTTATCCTTTACCTTGCTTCAATAATTCTCTTCAGTTGTTGGCTGGCTCAACTTATTTTATTACAATGAATTTAGCCAGTGGATACTGTAAAATTGAGTTATCCCCAGAAGACCAAGCTAAGTGTGTCCCAATATCCAGTGAAGGTTTATTTGAATCAACCCTCATGCCACAAGGATTGAGCAATGCACCAGCAATTCTTTAATGGGCCATGGATGATATGTTACGGGACTTAAAGCTCATTTGTATTTTGGTATATCTGGATGATATTACCGTGTTTTCTAAAGCATTTACCAAACATTTGGGTCATCTAAAAGAAGTTTTCAAACGAATTTGGAATTCTTCCTAAAGCTCAAACCTTCCAAATGTTCATTTTTCCAAAATGAAATGAAATTTCTTAGGACATCAGGTATCATCTAAAGGGATTCACCCCCTCTCAAACAAAATTAAAGCTATTATATGAATGCCTTCTCCAACCTCTCTATGGGATATCTAAGTCTTTCTCAGTATGGTAGGTATTATTGGCAATTTATACTTAAGTTTGCTGATATAGAAGAACCAATATTCCATTTGTTACAAAAGGGGTACCATTTGAGTGGAGTTCAGCTCAGGAACAGTCATTCAAACTCCTGCGAATGGCCTTGACTATGGCACCTGTTTTAATTCATCCTTGATTTAATAATCCATTTTTTCATACTGATGCCAGTAATGTCACTATTGGGGCAATTTTATCCCAGTGTGAAGAAGTTCGAAAATGATCCTGTTGCGTTCTATAGCGAAACTTTATCCAAGGCTGAAAGAAACAATAGTGTAACAGAGTGGGATTGTTTGGCTGTGATTCTATCTAATAAGCACTTCCGTCCTTTCCTATATGGTAACAATTTTACTGTTAAAACTGACCATTATCATTTAAGATGGTTGCAAAATATGAAGTATCCTGACAGGAGATTGTCCCGTTAGGCTCTAAGATTACAAAATTACAATTTTCTATTTTGCATTGTTTGGGTGCTCAACATCAAAATGCTGATGATCTTTCCCAACTACCTATATTGACCTTAGATTCAGGAAACGAAAAACGCCTATATAATCTTATTGGATGATCAGAATTGTGGGATTGAGAATCTGAAGAGGATTGAGCTTTTTTAAATATATCACCAAAGATCCTATGATTTGAAGAGGGCCTTATATAAAAAGGTCAAATCCAAGTGGTTACCCTTTTTGCACCCAAACTCAAGATTTCATGCTTATATTGAGGGACATGAACAAGAAGGTCATAGCAGGTTAAAGAAGACTCAAGAATGGTTGAAAACCCAATATTATGAAATAACATGACTGAATTCATTCAAGAGACCCTTAACTCGCATCTTATTCGTAAAAACCATGGAGCCACCAACCCTATTTATCAACATCAAGTTATTCCCCCAACTAAAGCATTTGAAGTGATAAGCATTGATGTTGTAGGCCCTTTTCCTCAGGGATTGCATGGCCATCAGTACATTATTATGGCGGTCAATCACTTGCTAAATGGGCCAAGGACATATCCATTGCCACCCCCTCTGCTAAAACTATGGCGCTATTCCTTTACCAGCACATTATCACTTAACATGGATGTCCCAAGGTCCTTATGTCAGATAATGGGACTAATTTTACCTCGCCACTTTTACAGGAACTGCCTTAATTATTCAATACTATCCAACTATTTTTCATTCCTTACTTTCCATCCATAACTGGGGCCATTGAACGAGTCAATGGAACTCTGGTCTTGATTTTAAGGAAGATGGCTTCCACTGATCCCTCTTGGTGGAACTTCTATTTACCAAGTGCCTTATTTGCATATCAAATAAGCTATAATCAGATCATCAAGATGTTGCATTTCAAATTCATATATGGGCGAGATCCATCAGTCCCTTCTAGTGCTCATGCCAGAAATTGAATAAAGTAAACCTAAAAACTCTGATTTAGTTATGATAAATCTGGCTGATGAGATTATTTGTCTTTAATCCCAAGCCATGAAATCAATTGAAATAACTACTCAACAGAAGACCTAAAGAAGCAATCAGCATAAAACAGCCTTACCTGAATATCAGATTGAGGATTTCATTATGTTTTATTACTCTCAGCCTGGAGGACGAACTGAAAAGTTAGGATCCAACTGGCCTGGTCCATATCAAGTTATATTTTAAAAAGGAATAGAGTACTCAATTGTCCATGTTGATAATGGTATAGTGATAATCCGAATTCATACCAAATTTTTAAGAATTCACCCTCCTCCAGAGTTGAATCTTGAGGGGGAAGTGTCAGTGTTTTGCCAAATTCTCTCATTTCTGAAAATTCTACTTTATTGATTCCCCTGGCACTATTAGAAGGAGAGAGTAATTTATCTAAATTTATCAAGGGTAATAAGAATGATCAGTCTCATCCCAATAAAGGGATAGAAGATTTATTCACTCGGCGATTGATTAAATCAAACAGATCCTGAACCATTACAAAACATACAAATATTCCATCTTTTAAACAATAAAAATTAGGTCAGATTATAACTCACTTTTACTTTGACTTATCGCTTTTTGAAAATCCACATAAGTTACTTTGAGAGAAAACCTGCCCCATTGGTAGTTTTTGGGATATTTTCCTGGTCGTATCCATCAGGGATTGATCCAGATGAATACTCAAGATCTCATTGGGCAGAGTTGCCAACAAAATAGGGGCATCTGATAGCAATTAACTATCAGGTGTACCAAATGGGATCGGTCAGGTTTCATCACCAACTGATTGGGAATGAATAGCAAGTTGTGAGGCGAGTGATGCTGCCTGCAACTAGCAAATCAATTAGGTTGTGAGTGATCTGCCATAATGGGTAATAAGTTCCATTACCTAAATGGGTCGTTAGCCAAATATGGTTGGTTTTCTTGGATCAAGAGGAAAATGTTAGGAACACATTTTCCAAAGCTTTCCGTTTTAGGTCTCAAGGATGTCTAATGACGGAATCCTAGCCAGGATGGGGAAGACCATTGCTGCCAAGACAAGGATGGGTAATTCAATGGCAATGGCTGCCATTTCATCGAAGAGGTTTCAAACAAGTTTTAGACAGCCAAATTCCCCACTATATATATTCCCTAGGATTTACTATAATAAAAAAAGAGGATAATATAGTCAAAAACAGTTTTTTATGAGAACTGTAAAGTTATCCATTCGGTATATAGTTAAACTTTCATCAGCTTCAATTGTGTTGTTCTGTCTCAAGGATATTATTGCAGAGAGCAAATAATTGGAAGACTCTTAGAGAAAAGAGTAAAGTTCCAAGCGGGGATCTAGAGAAGAAGGAGCCACAATCAGGGATAGCCGCTGATTGTGTGTTGGGCTGAGGAGACTGTCACTGGGGTATCTCAGCAAAGATCAGGTGGACAAGAGGAAGGGAACAAATCCCTACGAGTATGACTTCACAAGTATCTAATTGGGAATACTGGCTGAGCGTTGGGCTGAAACATAATTTATACTCAACCACAGATAATAGTATCCATACTATTATCAATTAATAATTCATTCTATACTATGCAATGAAGTGCACGAGGAAACCAAACCTGTTTTCATGGAAATGGCAGAAGAAGTTTAGATCAGCCTACCAGTCAGGATGCATAAGCACCCAAAAAACAAGCCAGAATTTCAGAGGCATTGCTGACTGAATGACGTTATATGGAGCTGGGCATTGGGAAATGACAAATTGTTGGCATAACACAACAGTTAGAATGATCCCGATGACAAACCACAATGAGCCCACTTCTGACCCAGGGGGTCTTGCTGCAGGGGGTGGGATCACAGAGATAGTTTCAATAAGTTCATCAGCATATTGGGTCATTTCAACTGGGGAGGCAAGGAGAAGGATTTTCTCTTGCAATTGGCGGACATATGGCCACAAGATCCCTGTGTACTGTTGCTGGAAGTTCATGATAATGGGGTTATTGAGCCAAAAATATTGGACTTACTGAATCCAATTGACGATGGAGAGGGCCATAGTGGCCATAAGTACTGGTAGAGCCCATCCAGTATGTGGACCAATGGCCACTAGGGAAACGTCATCAAAGATGCGGTCAGAAGGAGTAATACAATAAAATTGGTTTGGTCATTTGACAAAATTTTTATTGAAGGGAAAAAGAAGATTGACTAACAATTTTCTCAGTGCTATGCAACTGATTAAATAGTGGTTGATTGGGCTAATGACAAGCTGGGATTGGGACCCTCAATTTTGACCAAACTGGCGAATTATTTTGGAATGGATGGGTTTGTTCCTTAAGAACTGACATCAAAAAATTTGGTGGCAGGCTGAGTCACTGTCAGTTTGACCTTGAACATCTGAACTGAGGCTTGGCTATGTTTCTGATGGTTGGCATGATGGCGTTTGGCTGACAAGCAACAAAAATCCCTAAGGCCACCCCACATAGGGGCGGGTTCATTTGGTTGGGAATGAGTTTGGGACGCCCAACCCATCTGCGCTCAGTCGCTGGGCCATTCATTTGGTCAGTGGCATCACATCAGCCACAATGCCCGAATTATCAACAGAGGATTTTGAACCCTCATAAATGGCGTCCGATGATATAGCCTGCCCATCAAGGATGATCCCCAATGACTTTGGTAGGAAGGTGATTTGTTTGATTGACACATTAATCAAATTGGAACTGTCAGGCGTTCCAGCTGATAGATCAGTCTTCATGCCATTCCAGACATTTGAGATCTAAGCATTGGCCAGATTACCACTTGAATTAGATCTGATCAATTTCAATTTGACAATCTTAGCGCAGATATCACTGATTCCCCATAACAGTTCTGCTGAGGTGAGTGTGGGTATTGGGGGTGGGATCCAAAGCGGAAGAGCTGTTACCCAGCACTCGTCTACTATGTGAGCGAGATTTCCCTGAGTAACAAGGGATACCACCATCCTCTTCAGTGTCTTCTTATTCAGGAATGGGAAAATGGCCCAATCGATGGCCAGAGAATGTTCCCCAGGACTTACACCTGTGCGGTAAAAAGGTTACTGGGTTGCTTGCCAATAACAACCAAAGAGTAAATTTTTACAAGTTGGTGCTCACTACAGGGGGTAGTTGAGTGAAGAATCTATAAGAATGTCACACAAAGATGAGCTACGCAAACTGTGGACTGAGTTAGCCACTGTAAACCAGAATGCCTTAAACTCAGCAGACCATTGGGAGTTCACAGCCTTGGAAGAATGAGTCACCAAGGTGGAGAAAGTAATAGAGAATGTAGCAAGCTTCAGGAATGAGTTACTGGGGAAAGTAACTTTGTTGAAGAAGAAAGAAGGGGACCTTGTTCAAGAGGTCTTATACCTGAAAATGGAGTGAGCCGCAGATTGCATTCATTTAAGAAATTTTGAAGCGGATATAGAAAGATTAATCAAACAAGTGGAGGAACTTAAAGCTCACAAATGTGCTTGTGAGCCTGATATGGCAAGCGATTCCAAAGAAAGAAATCCTCACATAATATTTGGGAAGTCAAATATCCCAAAGAACATGCCACTCGCTTTTAATGCCATTTTGGAGATGATGCCTGAAGTCACTCTGCAAGTTAGCCGAGTAGCTTAACTGAGAGAATTGGCCAGAGATAACTCGGAGGAATTTAGGGCAATTCTGAAATTTCCAACGTTCTATTGGGATAACGCCCCAGCGTTTTTCTGACTGTTTGACATGACCATGAATGGCTACGGGATCGTCAAAAGGCGCTGATGGTCATGAATTGCTTAGACACCAACTGTCAAAACTTAATGTTACCTCACCTGGAGGGGGACAACTGGTTGTATGCTGAGGCAAAGGTGGCTATCATGAAAGAGTTTGGGAGTCTGACGCGCATGTCAAAGCGCAAGCAGGAATTTATGGGAATCCAATTCCATAAAGGTGAGTCTCTAGATAGCTTCACAAATCAGTCTTACCAGGAGTCACAGATCCTGGCTGAAGTGAAAGTATTGGACAACTTTGATGCTAGAATCGCATTGTAAGTGGCCCTTTGGCCCTATCACAATTTGCATCGCATGATGTCTTCCATGTTGTGACAGAAATAACTACCTTGCAAATGGTAGATAACTTGAAAATTTTGGGAGCGACATTTGATGCCCCAAATAGAAGCTTCAAGTCCAGTCTGGTATGAAATCCAAATCCCACGAAGGGAGTTGAAGGAGCTAAAGAGGCGACCAATTGAACCATGTTAGGAAACAAGCCTGAAGAATTCAGATGGTTTAACAAGAAGTAAAAGGTCTGCTATCAATGTGGCGGGAAAGGACATTTCGCCATGCACTGCAAAAAGCCAAAAGATCATATTAACGTGGTCCAGGCCAAAGAATCAGCAGCCACTAAGGATTCAGGAAAAGGGCCCGCGGCCTAGACGGGGAATAGTCTAGAGCTGCAGAGAAACCTGTTCCTCCTAACATTATGATTGAAGAAATTGATATCAGTGATCTATTCATGGACGACGAGCAGGATCAGCTGTATCAAGTGGTCAATATGAATGTAATTTCCATAACCAGAGCTGGGGCGAAGAGAATTGACCCTAAGATAATCAAGGAAGTTGCTCAGCCATATGCCTGACAACTGGCGGACAAGATTCAAACCGCCAAGAATCCTGAAGAATTATTTGAAGTCCATTTAGATGAGGCTAATCTGTATATGCCCCTCAGCGCAATAAAGGTTTCATTTCCTGATTTATCAGCACAAATTATTCACACCCTATATTCAGCTAATAACGCCACTATTCACTCAGTAAACACTATATTACAATACTCCAAGTGTATGTATATAGACATTCAAGTGAATCGAGTGAGGGTGAGGGCAATTGTTGACAGCAGAGCACCCATCAATATTGTCTTGACCGAGCTGGTAAAGAGGATGAAGATCTCACCAGATTTGGAACATAAGAAAGAATATGGGACAGCTGGGCTAAACACCACCGTTTCCTGTGGAGCATATGGTGCGCTGCCACTACAATTCAGGTTGTTGGTGGTATCTGCGCCAGCTTTAGTTTTGGCAATCAAAAACTATGACATTCTGATCAGAACGGAATTTATATGAAAATACAGAGTTAAATGTAACTTCAAGGATAATACATTGACCAGCTTGGGTCAGACTTTATCATTGGTATATCAGAAGGATGGTGAAGCTCCACTGAATCGGAGAGACAACTTCATCAATTTAATATACAATGATGGCATTGTCCCAATTTGGTACCAATTAGTTGGTAGAAAGTGACGCGAAATGCTGGCAGAAATCTTAGAGAACTGGGGAATTCCACTAAAGATCAAGAATGAGAAAACCATTCCAGACAGATCGCAGATGATAGTCAGCACAGGGTTGACATTGGAGATTCCTGAGCTGTTGTATGGGGAGGTCAGAAGCCCCTGAAAGAAGTCCAGATTGGAGCCATGGGTGGCTCCTGGGATAATAATACCAGGCCATGGAGAAATTCGAGTTCAACTGGTGAATTTGAGTGAAAAACCAATGAAGATCAAGAGGAATCAGATCATCATGTTTATTCATCTGATCCTGACAGCTGAATTATGAAGTTTCCACCATTTTGGGTCTCTCAATGAAATGGGATCACCAGCAGGGGTAACCAAAAGTATCAACCTATTGGTTGATAGAGAGCATCTCACTGATCTGTCAGAAGGACAGCAAGAGGAGGTGCTCAAACTATTCAAAAAAGTCCAAAAAGTGTTTGCTCAGGATGAACACAATTTGGGATGTGCATGAGACGTGATCCACAAGGTCAACACCATGGAAAATTTACCAATAAGGATGAGACCGATATGATGATTGAAAGCTGCCAAAGTGGTAGTGGAGGATGAAATCATCAAACTAGTCAAGCATGGGCTTCTAGTTCTGTCATCAAGTCCCTGGGCAAATCCGATTCTGATTGTGAAGAAGAAGGATGGATCTAACTGGGTGGTGATTGACTACCAAAGGCTGAATAAAATTACTAAGAAGGATTTGTATCCCCTACCAAGGATTTATGATGCAATAGATTGTTTAAGAGAAGCGAAGTATTTCTCTGAGATGGATCTGATCTTGGGATATTGGCAGATTGACTTGCCAAAGGAAGACCAGGAAAAATGCGTGATTATCACCGTGCAGGGGCTATACCAACCAATGAAGATGACCCAAGGTCTATGCAATGTGCCTGCAACGTTTCAGAGGGCCATGGATGCGAAATTAAGCGACTTGAAGTTTTCATGCATCCTGGTATATCTGGATGATATAAACGTGTTCAGTAGGACATTTAATGATCACCTACACCACTTGGAAGAATTATTTAAGCAACTGTCCGTGGCTAACCTGAAGGTCAAGCCAAGGAAGTGCCACTTCTTTAAGAAAGAGTTGGAATACCTGGGATTCATAATTAACTCTAGTGGATTGCAGCCGCAAACCCAGAAGATAGCAGCTTTTGAATGTATGGCTGTACCAAAGAGTGTCTGAGACATCCAAG
Source organism: Massospora cicadina (assembly GCA_022478985.1). Lineage (NCBI taxonomy): Eukaryota > Fungi > Entomophthoromycota > Entomophthoromycetes > Entomophthorales > Entomophthoraceae > Massospora > Massospora cicadina. The sequence goes on from JAKSZP010004655.1 coordinate 29,402, forward strand.
TGTTCCTTGGGATGGTTGGATACTACAAAAGATTTATTCAGGACTTCGCCCAGATAGCCAAGCCATTATTCCATTTATTAAAGGATCCAAAAAAAAGATTTGTATGGAATGAAGAGGCCAAGGACTCCTTTGATGAGTTACACCAGTATTTAGTAGCTTTGCCAATTCTGAGATATCCAAATTTTGATCGGAAGTTTATTATTCAAACTGATGCTTTGTTGACGGCGATTGGCGCCATACTGAGCCAAGTAGATGAATTTGGGGACAAGCATCCGGTGGCATATGTGAGCTGGACACTCTCAGCTGCTGAGAGGAACTACACCGTGACTGAGCGTGAATGCCTGGCAGTCATTTACACATTCAAGCAGTTTTGGGTGTAAATCCATGAGGCGCACTTTAAGGTGGTAAAGGACCACTCTTCGCTGCATTGGCTACACAATTTAAGAGAGCTGGAAGGATGACTGGCCCAATGGGCACTTAAGCTCCAGGCTTATGATTATGAGATTGTCCACCAAGTGGGGGCTTCTCATCAGAAAATGGATGGCTTATTGTGGTTGCCAATGGTCCAGATGGTATACCCACAAGTGGATGGGCTATTCCAGAGAATGGTTGAAAGAAAAATTGGCGACAAGCCTCAAGAAATCCAAGGTGCGCTATGGAAAGTGATAGAAAACACCAAGACCATGGATGGACAAGTATTCAAGATGATCAACAGGAAGCGGTTATTATTCCCAAAACCATTAGAAAGAGCAGCTATAGTGCAAGCAGCTCACAAAGTTGTTGGGCATGAAGGCCTGAGGAAACAACTGACCATATTTTCCAGTAAGTTTACTGGGAATCCATCAACTACAATGTCGCGGATTATCTAGCTTGTTTCATGAAGTGCCAGCTGCACAAACCACATATAAATACAACTGGATATTGACTGGTCTGCCCTGGATTTTCCTGGCACAGAGTGTCCATTTATGTGATGGGACCGCTGATGATGAGCATGGGGGGAGTCAAATACATTATAGTTGCCATCAACCATCTGACAAGATGGGTTGAAACGAAGGCCCTAATGAGAGTAGACGCTACCAGTACTGTGAGGTTCATCCTGGATCAAGTGGTATACTGGCATGGATGTCCGCAGGTCCTGCTTAGTGACAATGGGACCAACTTCACGTCTCATGTGATCCTGAGATTAAATGAGATAATGGGGATCTGAGGAGTCGTGTCAGTACCTTCCTGGCTGGAGATGACTGGACTGGTAGAACGTTTCAATGGAACGCTGGCTGTGATGCTGAGGAAGCTAGTTGTGAGGGAGAACTTCCATGTGGGGAACGTACCTGAGTTTAGTGATGTTCGCCTACAATATTAGTCATCATACGGTGACAAGAAAAATGCCATTTTAATTATTATACGGAAGAAAGGCCATGGTGCGGCTGATTTCTATATTTGGTGGTGGAACGTATGTCAGGGATGAGTACCGAGCAATACCTGAACTGACTGACAAGTATCCCGATTGATATGCAATTGCAAGCATTTGATACAACCTTGAAGAAAAGGATATGAGCAAAATTGACAGATGAAAAAAACTGACCAGCCTTAGCAGCTATTGAATAGGGAAAGAGTTGCCTATTGTGATATGCATGGTTTTGGATGAAGAAAAAAATTAGATGCATTGTGGTTGGGTCCGTTCAAAATGATCACCAAGATGGCAACTGATGCTTACTCCATCAAGAATCTCATGGATGGAAGAGTTGTGAATAAAGTCCACGCTAAGTATCTAAAGCGATGGATCAATGAAAAAATAAAAGAGATCTCAAAGTACCAATGAACCATTAAGTTGGTCATGCCCTAATGATTAGGTCAGTTCCAAGAAAAGGACCTCTGAACTAATCTAGATGGTTAAGTCCAAAATGAGGACCTCTGAACCATAGAAAACTGGCAGGTTTAAGTACCCAGGACCCAGTTTGGGGGAAAAATAAAAAGATGGACCGCTGAACCAAAACAAGGTCAAGTCCCATATGAAAAAAGAAAAATAAAGATAAAAAATGATAAAAGATATTAAAAAAGATTATAAGCCACATAGAGAAAAAACCAATATAAGTTTTATAATTTTTTATCAATTGTCCTCGATATGGGGATGATTCCGCCTATGTCACCTCTTGGGGGAGGAAGGATGGATCGTGGTAGGAATAAACAGCCCATCAAAATTGATATGAGATCGGATGCTAATGAGGGTGAGACCTACACAAAACCATGTTCTTTGAGTGGATGCAGAGCCCTGCGAGAAAGTGACTAGGGGAAGGGAAATTGAGATGTTGGATGAAGCCAATCGCAAAACCCTGGAGTGGGGAGGAAAGCAACATTATAAAGAAGAGGCAATCATAAAATAACCCTGAGTAATTCCAATACAGAACTGGAGCTGGAAGATTAGTCCTGAGCGCCTGACGACGGGCTTCATCAAGGACACTGGACATATGGGCCAGCAACAAAGAAGGGATGCTTGATGGGGGTTGCAAAATCATGCCCCCTATCAACGCCAACAGTGGAAGATACTGATGGGAAGTGCTGGAGAAGAGATAGTCATGCAGGGAGAAGATTGCATCCTGCAAGCAGCAATTAAGGGCTTCTCAGAAGCTAAAGCTGAACAAACGGTGGAACCCAGGCGAGGCTGGAAGCTTTGTGGACCAACTTTGAAGAGCTTAGCCAGTAAAGCAAAGAGCTTAAGCGGCAGTATCCTGATCCAGGATGTTATCAAGATCAGAGGGATTTAGCTCTAGAGTCAAAGCCTTGGTGACTTGGGCCCAGAGTTCAGCGTAGGGGAGCCCAAAGTGAATGCTGTTATCAATGGTGAGATTGGAGACCAGAACAGCGGGTTTGTAATATTGACCAAGTCAGAAAAGGAACTCAGGAAGCAGGTCTGACCTGGCAAGAAATGAGTGATCAAGAGCAATTGGCATAATCTCTGGAGCATCTACGACAATGGTCAGAGCATCAGCAAAAGGATCTGAATCCAGGAGAGTTTCAAAATCCAACTCTGGGATCGATGGCAGATGAAGAAGAGGCCAAGAGTTGTTTGAAACGATAGCCAGCCTGGTTTTGGAGGGATTAATTACCATTTCTGGTAATTCGATGGAAGGACTAGCCACTGGCGTCAGACTAGGTGTATGAGTCCTGGAAGGACCATAGAAGAGGTTCTGCCAAGCATCCCAACTCATCTGCTGGAAGAGACGGAGGTCTTGATCAGACAAACTGTTCAGAAGCTGCTGGTATCGCAACTTGGAATTTGACATATGAGCTGGACAAGAGGGGGATTTTGGACTTATATGGAAGTTGACATTATGCACTCTACAATCCATTAGGCTCCAATTTCGGAGAAATTAATCTCAAAATTAATGGGATAAGCTCTCCAAGAGAAGTATTAGGAATGACTTAAGCCAAGATGTTATGAGAGAAATAACAAGGGCGAATAAGAAATAAGTATTTTAATTGAATCACAAAATGAACATTGATGGCAAGAGTCCTGTCTAGGACAAGGAGAAAATCATGAAATCAAGGACGCCAGATTAAGAATCCTGAATATGACAGCGGGTCATATACCCTGATGGGGGAAAACCGGATCCTGGGACTAATATCTTCATGAGTAAATTGATCAGTCTGACACAACAGTAGATCATGGGGACCGCGCTCTGAGAAGTTGGTAGCGAGGAGGAAGAGGAAGGACGCCATATGCCAAATGTCATCCTGAGCAGCTTTGAGTATTGATGAGTGTACTCTGCTTGAACCAATGAAGTATTTGACCAAGTGTCCAAAGTGGTGTTCTCATGCCCCAGTCCTTTTCTCACTGGAAATCTAGGCAAGAGGGGAGATGTGTTGGAATTTTTGCCCATATTCCCAGCCTGCTAGATTACCTGGTATCGCTAGAGAAAAATTCCCTAAGGTGAAGTGAATCAGAAATTGGTTAGCCCAAGTTTCGGAGTAACTACATTCAGGGGATTTTGGGATATTTGCCTGGTCATATCCATCAGGGGTCAATCAGGATGAATACTCAAGATCTCATCAGGCAGAGTTGCTGACAAAATAGGGGCATCTGATAGTGATTAACTATCAGTTGTACCAATTGAGATCGGTCAGGTTTCATCACCAACTGATTAAGAATGAATAGCAAGTTGCGAAGCGAGTGATGCCACCTGCAACTAGCGAATTGATCAGTTGGTGAGTGACCTACCATAATGGGTAATAAGTCCCATTACCTAATCAGGTTGCTAGCCAAATATGGTTGGTTTTCTTGGATAGAGAGGAAAACGTTAGGGATATGTTTTCTGACTCTTTCTGTTTTAGGTCTTAAGGATGTCCAATGATGGAATCCTAGCCAGGATGGGGAAGACCATCGCAACTAAGAGGAGGATGCGTGATTCAATGGCAACAGCTGCCGTTTCATCAAAGCGGTTTCAACCAAAGGTTAGACAGCCAAATTCCCCGCTATATATATTCCCTAGGATTTACTATAATAAAAAGAGGATAATATAGTCAAAAAAGTATTTTACAAGAACAGTAAAGTTATCCATTTGGTATATAGTTAAACTATCACTAGCTTTGATTGTGTTGTTCTGTCTCAAGGATATTATTGCAGAGGGCAATAATTAAAAGACGCTTAGAGAAAAGAGTAAAGATCTGAGCGGGGATCTAGAGAAGAAAGAACCACAATCAGGGATAGCTGCCAATTGTGTGTTGGGCCAAAAAGACTGTCACTGGGGTATCTCAGCGAAGATTGGGTGGACAAAAGGAAGGGAACGAATCCCTACAAGTATGACTTCATGAGTATTAATTGGGATTACTAGCTGAGCGTTGGACTGAAATATAATTCATACTCAACTACGGATAATAGTCTTCATACTATTGATTAATAATTTATTATATACAACGCAAAAAAGTGCACAAGGAAACTGAACCTGTGCAGTAAAAAGGTTACTGGGTTGCTTGCCAATAACAACCAAAGTAAATTTTTACAGAAGTGTAATTCAAAGCTTCCAGATGGAGCAACCTCTGCAGCTTAATTGAGAGAAAGCTCAATTTTGTATCAAGAAGGATAAAGCCATTAGCCGTCCCACTTGTCACCATGGGTGACATAGCCCATGCGGTAGATGAATGATGGGTGATAGCATACCCCTTGAAAATTGCTCCTCTCCCATTTATTCAACCACCCATGAGTTGGTCCAGAAAATTTAGTATATGTTGGGAAGTGGCGGTGGCCAGAGGCTATTGCCAGAGAAGTGGTGGCAGCAATTTCCCCTACAAAAGGTTGTCTCTGCTGTTTTGAGTTCCACTGGTAAACTTAAATTGATATCCAGCAAAAAATAGATTGATAAAGTCATTTTTGGGTCATAAATCCTCAACCGCAATTTCCCCATCGCCAGAAATCATGAAGCCATCCCTGAAATGTATGGGTACATTAAACCCTTTCTTACTCAATTGTAACATCCATATGTGGCCTGGACATAGGTGAACAAGTTGTCCACTGGATAAAAAATTGCCAGTCCACCAAGTGAAACTGCGCTGGAAGGGGAATTAGAGGCTAAGATTTGAGCTTAAATCAGTTGGCCAGGATGAGACTAATCTAGCAGTGGGAAGAATTAGAAATGACAATCTGCCATAACCAAATTTGCAAAATTACTCCCAACGGAAAATGCATTTTTTTAAATTCCTTATGTTAGTGAGTTTATAAGGCAGCAGACCCAACAGGTCCAACTGCAGCTCCATTTATTTCCCTTTCCCATTTTTAGTTTAAATAAAACGTTTTAATAACTCAAAATCTATTTGTGAGTTTAAGAAGTTTGCTGGATACATAGTGGCAAAAATTATCAATTTTGGGAATCCCTGGCTAATGCTAACAGTTTCCCTATTATTCCTGAATTCCACAATATGGATGGCTGTACCAGAGGTATTTTGTCTGGTGCTTTGTATTATGGCTCATTGTTGGGTTTTTTGCCCATATTCCAGTCAATTAGATTACCAGGGATTGCTAGGGGATAATTCCCTAAAGCGAAGTGAATCAAATATCAGTGACTCTGATTTCAGGGTAACAATGTTTGGGGGATTTTAGGTTATTTGCCTGGGTCAAATCGTTAAAGAATGATCTGGATGAATGCTTAAGATCTTGTCAGGTAGAGTTGCTGACAAAATAGGGGCATCTGATAGTTGATCAACTATCAGGTGTACTGATTGTGATCTGTCAGGTTTCATCACTGACTGATTAAGAATTTAAGGATCAAGTTACAAGGTGAGTGATGCCACCTGCAACTAGAAAATTGGTCAGTTGGTTTGCGACCTGCCTTAATGGGTAACAAGTCCCATTACTTAAGCAGGTTGCTTGCTAAATATGGTTGGTTCACTGGAACAAGAGGAAAACGTTAGTACACGTTTTCTGACTCTTTCCGTTTTAGGTCTTGAGGATGTCCAACAATATAATCCTAGCCAGGATGGTGAAGACCATTGCTGCTGAGACGAGGATGGTTAATTCAATGACAATGGCTGCCGTTTCATTGAGAGTCTAACTGAGGGTTGGGCGCCGAATTTCCACTACAAATTCTCTAAAGAATTCACTAATAAAAAACACACCACTTTACAGGACACTTTACCATTCTATTTTATTCTTTTACAGGGAAATTATTGCTATGTGCTCTATTTGGGAGACTCTTTAGGATAAAGAGTAAGGATCTGGGCGGGGATCCAGAGAAGAGGAGCTGAATTCAATTGGAGATTGCTGCCAACAGTGTGTCAACAAAGAGAAACTGCAAACAGGGATCTGAGCGAAGATCAAGTTAGGTGGTACCAGGGATTAAATCACTATTCAAGACATCATGAGTATTTCAAGAGGAAATACTAGCTAAGCGTTGGGCCAAATTCTAGTACTTCAATTCAACTACAGATACTAGTCTCCAAACTATTATCAATGATTATATCTCACTATTAAAACAACGTGGAGAATTTCACAACAACAAACCTTTGAAGTTAGTACACCTGTAGGGGTTATTAGCTGAGAATAACAAGAAAACCTATAAATTTTACCAATTGGTGCTCACTACAGGGGTGTAGTTGAGTAGAAGAGATTAGAACGTGATGTCATATAAGGACAAAAATAAGAAAATTATGGACGGAGTTAGCAACTGTTAGTCAGAACGCCCTGAACTTGTCAGATTATCAAGAATTTTCTGCTTTGGAGGAGAGAGTCACCAAGATGGAGGAAGGGGACAATAATTCATGAGTTTCAGAAATTAGTTGCTTTTAAAAGTAATGTCATTGAAGAAGAAAGAAGTGGACTTAGTTCAAAAAATTTTATTTCTAAAAATGGAGTGTGAAGAAGATTGCGTTCAATTAGGAGCATTCAGCACAGATGTTAAGTGGCAGGATAAACAGGTCAAGAAGTTTAAAACTCAAAAATGTGAAATTGAGCCATATGCGGTGACTGATGCCAAAGAAAGAACTCCATGGACACTAGTTGGAAAGATGATTACCCCCAGAAACATGCCACCCACTTTTACCACTATTTCAGAGATGACGCCCAAAATATTCCCTAAGTGAGCTGAGTAACCAAACCAAGAGAAGTGGCTAGTGAAACCTCAGAGGAATTCAAAGTGAAACCAAAAATTGCTGACTTTCCATTAGGATAACGTTTCAGCGTTTTTCCAATTAATCGATATGACAATATATAGATATGGCAATCATCAAAAGGCATTAATGGTGATGAATTGCCTAGATAAATTTTCAAACCCTAGTGTTGCCCCATCTATAGGGGGACAGCTGGTCATACGCAGAGGCCAAAGTGGCCATTATGAAGGAATTTGGAATCCCAACGCGCATGTTGAAGCGCAAACAAGAGTTTATGAGCATTCAATTCCATAAAAATGAATCCTTATCAAGCTTCACCGTTCGTTTTTACCAGGAATTGCAAGTCCTGGTTGGAGTGAAAGTGCTGGATGATTTTGATGCCCAAATTGCACTACAATAGGCTCTTTGGCCCTATTGCAATTTGCATCAAATGATGTCTTCTGGGTTCATGATAAAATTACCACCTCTTATATGGTAGACAATTTGAAAATCTTGGAAGCTACCTTTTATGCCCCAAATAGAAGTTATAAATTGAATCCAGTATGAAATATAAATCCCATGAAGGGGAGCGAGGGTGCTAAGGAGATGAATAACCAAATTTGCTGGGAAATAAGTTCAAAGTCTTTAAATGAATTATTAAGGAGAAAGTCTGTTACCAGTGCAGAGGAAAGAGAAATTTTGCTGTGCATTGCAAGAAACCCAAAGATCAAATTAACGCAGTCTAAGCAAAAGAGTCTGCACCCACAAAGGATTCAGGAAAAGGGCCCGTGGCCTAAATGGGGAACAGTATAGAGCTGCAAAGAAGCCTGATACTCCTGATATTATGCACAATGAAATTGACATCAGTGATCTGTTTGTGGATGAAGATTTGCAAAATCAGCTGTGTTAAGTAGTCAATTTCGGATGTAAACGTGGTAACAAGATCCAGGGAAAAGTGGATCAACCCTAAGATAATTAAAGAATTTACTCAGCCATACACCTGACAACTAGCGGACAAGATTTGAGCCACAGATAATCCCAAAGAATTGACCAAAGTTTGATTATATGAGGAAAACCTGTCAATCCCCCTCAGCGCGATCAAGGAATCATTCCCTGATTTATTGGCACAAATAATTCACACCCTTGATTCAGCTAATAATGCCGCTATATACTCAGTAAATACTATCTTACAATACTCTGAGTGTATGTATATAGTTATACTATTGAATTGAGTATGGGTGAAGGCGATTGTTGACAGTGGAGCACCCATTAATATTGTCTTGACCAAGTTGGTGAAGAGGATAAAGATCTCGCCCAATTTGGAGCATGAGAAAGAGTATGGGACAGCTGAGCCAAATACCACCACCTCATGTAGAGCGTACAGCACTTCACCACTTTGATTCTGATCCTTAGTGGTGTCTGCTCCAGTGATTATTTTTGGCCAACCAAAACTATGACATTATGATTGAGACGGGTTTTTATAAAAGTATGGATTTGTATGTAACTTCAAGGATAATATGTTGACCATATTGGGTCAGACGTTATTATTGGTCTATCAGAAGGATGGGGAAGCTCCACTGTGTAGGAAAAATAACTTCATCAACTTGATATACAATGACGGCATTGTCCTGATTCAATATCAATTAGTTGGCCAGAAGCAACGAGAGATGCTGATGGAAATCCTAGAAAATTGGGAATTCCGCTGAGGATCAAGAATGTGAAAACCATACCGCCCAGATCACAAATGATAGTCAATACAGGGTTGACATTAGAGATACCGAACCTGCTGTATGGGGAGGTTGGAAGCTCCTAGAAGAAGTCCAGAGTAGAGCCTTGGGTGGCTCCTGGAATAATAATGCCAGATTATAGAGAAATTTGAGTTCTTCTAGCAAATTTAAGCAAAAAACTGATGAATATTGAGAAGAATCAGATAGTCAAGTTTGTTCACCTAATCCTGATGGCAAAACTGAGTAAATTCCATGATTTTAGGACCCTTGATGAAATAGTATTAATGGCCAGGGTAACTGAGAGTATCAATATATTAGTTGATCAAGAGCAACTCGCTGATATGACGGAAGGACAGCAAGAGGAGGTGCTCAAGTTGTTAAAGAATATCAGGAAGTATTCCCCTAGGATGACCATGATATGGGAGGCATGAGAGATGTGATC